>VXBX01008045.1:1106323-1160591 GCA_013400415.1 Scytalopus superciliaris
AAAAAGTTCTAAATCCATACTGTAAATCTGCAGCAGTACTTATTCTTTTCTTCTGTTTGCTGCCTTCAGGACAACAGTAGCTTTATTAGCAGCTTGCATCATTGTCAAGAGGCAAGAAAGTATCACAATAGCAAAGATTTTCTGTTAAAAATACAGCAAACCCCCCACACATACACCAGAATGGTGCATTTTCTCAGTTTTTACCCTCACTACAAATAAAACCACAACACCTGTACTACCTAGTAACCATATAATCTAGTCACTTTCATTTTGCTTTCTCTCAAATGACAAATATCTCTGCCAGTCTGATGACAAGCTCAGATTTAGATATTACTGTTTTGCCAACAGTATATGATATGGTCTTGCAGTGGAAACCAAATTGAATTCCACTTTTATTTTTTATTTTTCCTTCTTGAAAGAAAGTCAATTAAATACTCAATAAGCCTAATTATTTATTTTCTTTTTACTGTGTACACAGATATATGGCAGAACTTAATATACATAATTTTGGGTATTGTTCTTACCAGAATAAAGAAATATTTCTTTGCATAACATTGACTCATGCAAAATTCCCTTTTCAGTCATTTTTCAAAAATCTTTTTTATTTTTTAATTTGCCTAAGCTAAAACAGAATTAATTGTTTGGGGATACTGTCTACTTCCTAGGAACCAGAGTTTTTTTGGTTTTTGTTAGTTCTTGTTTGTTTGTTTTTTGAGTCACAGCAAAAAATAACAAAGAATTGCAATCAAACTTCTATTTTTATGACCCTTAATTAGCAGTAGGTTCTCCTCCCCTCCCCATCTCAAGTGTATCTTATCTCTGTTCGCATTATTGCTTTCTCTTTTAACTTATATATTTAGTCTAAGGATAGTTTACAGCAAGCATGCAAATGATTAGCTAATGGAACACTTGTTAGTGGCTTCTGTCATCCAAGTTCAATTTAATAATCTTTTATGAATATGTCAGCTGCAAAACACGTACAAACTGCAGATCTGGTGCAGCTAAGACAACAAACTGATGAACTAATGACCAAATCCTTGAATCAAAAAAGAAGTGCAGTATTTCTACAGTGTGCCTACTCAGAATCAGGAGTGTTTTAAAGTGGTTACCAGCTGACAGTCTATGTGAAACAAAAAAACCTCTGCCAGTTTATCTCTGCACTACTGTTCTCACTTCTTTCACCACACAGAACATCTTCACATCATAAAGCAAGATACAAAATGGTCTCTTAAATCAAAGACCAAATCAGAAAAAACTAGGTTTGTTTTCACTGCCTTAAAACAATTCCTTCCTGGGAATTATCGGGTGTTTGCCCTTCACGTTACACTAAGCCATGCCTCAACAACACAAATCTATTCAGTTCAGTCAGTTCCAACCATTACCTCTTTACATCTCTCATCCTTTCCTCTTGCACAAATGTACCACAAGGAGTTTTAGCTCAGGTCAATAGCAAAGAACTACTATGCAATGCTGTAAGTAGACAAGCAGTATGGCTGTCTTTTATTTCCAAGGATTTAGTTTTAACTTTTGATAAGAATATGAAAGGATCCCAAGCCCTATCATTTATTTTTTCTTATTTCTTCATTTGGCTCTTCTAACTACATTTCTGTTTACCTTGGTTGTTTATAGCTCAGACCCTACCTATCATTTGACTTCTTCCTAAATTTCAAGATGAAGTGGTAAAAAATGATCCAGTGCTGTCTTTTAAGAAGTTGTATTTCACACTAACATATTATTTTCTTTTAGCAGCAGGATCACAACTTTCAGCCTCTCTTTTCCATTGTACAAGTTAACCACAAAGATTGGACCCCTCAGGGCAACACCTGCACATTCACTTCAGGAAAAACAAATGGAAATTGTCCTAGCTCTTTTAAGCACAGCACATTTACCTACCAGATATTTAGGAAAAAAAGAGGGTTGATTCAAGAGTATAGCACCATAAAGTGCCTTTTTTGGTAGAAATGTATATACTTTACAAAATACTAATAGCAATTTAAGTAAGCATATGTAGAGTCCTCAGATATTCCATTGTCAATGCTTGTTTGAAAATATTAAAGGAGAGATAAAAGAATATAGAACAAATGAAACAAGAAAAAAAAAATTGAATTAAATAAGAAAAAATTATGCTGAACCTGGACTGAAACACTTCACATTTTGATTGTTGGGAGTTTTTTTGTGTTTCACTGCTTTAGGATTGTTTTTTTGTTGTTGTTGTTTCTTGTGTTTTTTCTTGGGGGAGAGGTTGTTGTTTGGTTTCTGTTTTGTCTATTTGTTTGTTTTGTTTTACAGTGATGCAGTTTCTTCCTTCATCATCTCTCTTTTCAGGCAGGATTGAAAACATAAGTCCCAGAGCATTATGAGACAGACTGTGGTGCTCAGAAAAGGAATGTCTGCTCCTGTATTTAAGCCCCATGGATCACATCTAGTTTAGCTCAGCAGTTCTACTGTCGTGGGTAGATTCAGGAATATTCCTTTTCGCATTTCAGTGATTTCAGTGTCATTTAAACCCTCTTTCAAGCTCCACTCAAAGTCTGGGATGGTATTTTACCGAACCTTCATTTCTTCCAATTTTGAGAGCAATCGTAAAAGAAATCATAGTCACACTACCACACATAAACGGATACAATCTTGCTACAACATGCCTAAATGTAGTTACTGTAAATAGATGGTGTAGGTACACACACAGAGTCTATCTGAAGAGAAATAAAACTAAAAATAAATATTAACTACTTATAAAGAGAAAATTTCTGTCCAAACCAGTGTTCCCCTTCCCTCTGTGTTCTTTTCAAGTTTTGAAATGGACTATTCCATCAAGAGAGAAAAAGATAATAATTAAAAAACCCTATACTGCAAATATTCTTGAACACATAAAATACTACTAACAATAGAGTTATAAAATTTTCACAGAGCTAAGTATTTCCACTGATCTTTCAGCCATCAGTAAAATCCTAGTTCTCATGACAATAAAAGTGATGAGTCAAATAGAAAGACTTTCATTTCACGTTTCCTTTTGAGCAAGAATTGAAAACTATCAATCAGAACCTCTACCATTAGAATAATAATTAAAAAAATATATGAAGTAATAGAGGGATTGAGAAAGCAACATAGAAATCAAGTTTAGATGTCTTTTACAGAATGGATTAATAGAGAGAAAATTAGATGAAAGCCAGCCTAAACAAAATGCTGTTGTGAAAGTCATATATTTCCACATCTGACCCAAGTGAAGGTCTGTATTGCTATTTACTATATCAACATCTCTAAAAGCTCTCTTTTGTCTTTCTAGACTCATCTGGAATTTCCTTCACATTTCATATGCCATGGGTGCACACAAACAGGATCTTTGAAAAGTGAACACCTATTATAGCACTTACAAGCAGCAAGAAATCTTAAACATGGAGACAAAACTCAGAGTTAGTCCATCATTCCTTTCAAATACTATAGCAGTAAGGACTTTTAGCTTGACTGACAGCTTAAACCAGGCTAGCCTATATTAACAATATCTCTTGGTTTCAGGATATTTTTAAATATTAGAAGCAGCTAATTTGGTTTCATTAATTATATAACATCATGTAGAATTATGGTAATGGGCTTCTTATAATATAATGAAACAGAAAAATATTCAGTTACACATTAAAAATTAAAATTCATAAAAAGCATTAAAATTCATATTAAAGTTGTTTCAGTAATATTATTTCTTCTGGCTTAAGGATTCCTCTGAAGAGGGGAATCTTATGCTTGACAGTTTACATATATTAAAAGTGCATTCAAAATAAATCCATCATAGAAAATCAGTCGGCTTTGGAAACCTACTGTCAAAATTGTAAGAAAAACGAAGATGATAAATGCACTAAGGGTTTCAAATGTACAAATATGAATATGTCTCTTGAAAGTCCCCAAAGCTGAATATCTGGGGACTGGGAAATTATTACTTTTTTTTTCTAACTCTTTTATATTTCTTTACATCTGCTGACCAAGGCAGCATTCAACACTAGTCTGGGCTTTTGTTGTGGCATGAAAGCCATCCTTTGACTACTATAGTCAAATGAATAATTTTTTAACAATGAAATTATTTCTGGGGTTTTTTTCCTAGGAATTATGTATTCTGAATGATATTTGCTTTAGGGAGTATTGACAGATGTTTACATGATGTTCCCATT
Organism: Scytalopus superciliaris; assembly: GCA_013400415.1. NCBI lineage: Eukaryota > Metazoa > Chordata > Aves > Passeriformes > Rhinocryptidae > Scytalopus > Scytalopus superciliaris. The sequence continues at coordinate 1,110,481 of VXBX01008045.1, forward strand.
TTTATGTCTGTGGTTTCCAGGAATGTGCTATAGTTCTGAGAACCTTCAGACTGAACAGATCCAAACTGCTTAGTTTGAATTAGACCCCAACACAACTCCTGGACAAGATATTTAACATCCTCAATCCTCTATAAAAAATCCAGTCTCATACAGGTGTGGTTTTTAAACAACAAAGCAAAACAAAAAATAAAATCCCCAAAACAAAACCCACCAAGTCAAAACTAAAAAAAATCGTTTGAATTTCCTTTTATTCTCCCCTCTTTGCTCACTTACTTTCCATCTTATCTTCACTTTCTTCAATTTCTCTCTTTTTATATTATTCTCTTTTCATCTTTGTAAAAGTTCCTCAGCTCTTTCTCTGTCTTCAGGGACCAGGCAAGGTTTCCAATAAAACAGCTGGTGATAGAACAAGAACACAGGTCCTGGGCAGCTGTTACTCTTCAGACAGCATTTAACAGTTTATTACATCTGCAGAGAATGATTTAGACAGAAAATCAGAAAAGAAAGCTGAAAATTTCCTGGAACACCAGTGCAATTGTAAATAGATTGTATTGAGAAACACATATACTTACCTGGAGTAAGCTAATTTTAAAAAATAAATCAAATATAACTATTCTTTGCAGGAAAAACCCTGAAACAAATAGATCAGTCTCACCGCCTATCATTATTTAATGAAGTTGATGCTGCATACTGGATTTTAAGTGGAAGCCACAGTCTAGAGATCACCTAAACTTGCATTATATTTTGCTTTACTATATTCACTGAAATTATGTAAAGTGAAGGAGAACAAATCCTTCTCTTCAAACTATGAAATAATGCTGCATCTTTTAAAACAAAGCACCTTTGAACATGGAAAAAACTCTGAAGTTTTCAGTTTACAAGCAGTAAATCTGTAAATACAATATCACAACTAAGTAATCTTTAAGTGATTTATTTAAAGTTTCTGATCCCATTCTTTTCATATTTCTTTTTAACTGAAATTCATAGATTTTTGTAGTTAGGCCCCTCAAACTGGTCAAATAAGACTATGAAAGTCTGAAACAACATCATTGGAAAGAACTTAAGAATTAACATAAAGTACTTCGGGTTGGATTTAAAGTACCCATAGCACGGTAAACTAAGAATGTGAGGTAAGTTTTTCAAACCTAATCTTTAGAAGTTTCAGGTATGTCGATGTAACCTTTCTCCCATGACTTGGTCTGCAGCCAAGTCTAAAACAAGTAGAAAAAGACTAAGTTCATTTTTCAAGGCAAGTATTCAACAGCTCAGGCTCAAGTAAACTGTTATTTCTAGGCTTTCCTCTGAGATTTGAAAACTGAAAGCAAAGCTTTAATTCCTTCCATGTTACAGCTCCACTGCCAAGCTCAGGCAGAAGAACTACCAGCTGCTCTTCTGGTAACTTCTCAGCACCTCAGAGTCAGACCAGACCAGAGTAGCCACTGGAGTCCAAGGTGAAATGTCTGAGTTCCATCCCCTATTCCAGGGGAAAGGGGTTCCTTAGAGGCGCTAACACCTTAACTCCAGTAAGTGGTCACATTGCCACTAATTCAGCATTTATTTACTTACCCACAATTTATAAACATAATAATTCTCTCATAGGTTGATTTGGGTTTTTTTAATATTAGTGGATTAAAGCTACATTTGGTTTGTACATGCACACAGAGATCTTAGTACCTAATACAGAAATCCCTGTGACAAAGTAAGATACAATATTTACTGCTAGCAAAATACAACCAGGAAGCCATTTTATGACACTACTTGGAAGTTTAGCTCTTATTGAGCAAAGAAATAATGTTGTGAACTCAAAATCAACCTTTCCTCAGCCATTTGTAAGTTCCTAAATGTACAGCACTTAGGCATCCATTAGCTAATTATCTATTCAAGGAATGAAACACAATCATCAATCAGTAGCACAATAGACTAGATATGTAACTGGAGGGGACTGAAATAAAAAATAAGATTGTCAGGACAGAGGTTATAGCTCTGATCTTCAGACTTGTACAGAACATAATGATAGGAAAAGTCTGATATTTTACAAATAGAGCTGTTAAATGTTCAGATAGGTCTTGCTGTCAATAGTCATGATGACAATGAAAAAAAAGTGTAAAGATAACAATGAATCAGTGTAAAAAATAAATGTATGTTTGCCTTTTTTTTTTTTCCCTTTTTTTTTTTTTTTGGTATTTTTCACCTTTTCCTTACCTTATCTTTTTATATGAGAAACTCAAAGTACTAAATATCAAATCTATAATCCTCTTTCCTCAGCCTGTAAAGTGAATTAATTTTTTAGCAGTACACTTCTCCAGTAATCATGGTGCTGGCATGAAATCATGCTTTCTAAATCCATTTTTAAAACCATGTCATGCTTTCCCACCTTTCTTTAGTCTTTTATGCAGTGTTCTGCTGCAATAGCATTTATTTCTCTAGCTTTCTCATCTATATTCTCAAACTCTCAGGAGGGTAATATGCTTTTTCCCTCCTGAGGGAAATGTTGCAAAAAGCAACATTTCTGTGTGCATTTTTCTTACTGTGACACTGAAATGATATGAACGCCCTGATATAGGCTCAGATGTACTTTCTGTTTAATATGTTGGAACTCAGATGATTAGTAACACAAGAAGGCTATGAAAATTATTATCAAAATAGATACACATTGTACAAACACGAGGGAAAATATTGTAACTGTCTATTTTCATTTTAAAAACATTCTTATTCAATATTCTTTGTAATTAGAAGTAGCAATTACTACAGAAATTCAGTGCCTTGGGAAAAGGGATGTAAAGCCACTCTTGTGGGCACTTGGACTGTCACCCACTGGAAGGCTCTCAGATGTGCAGCCTTTCCTGCAGCACTACTTATTTGTGTGCTTTCTGTTGTGTCCTGTGATGCTGCTGGTACCCTGATGGCAGGCCTGTCCTTGGGAAGGCCACCAGAGCTGAGAACAGCCCTGGGAGAGTGGCCAAGGAGAAGCTCATCTCCAGAGGCTGACCAGAAACTCTCCAGAGCATCCCTTCTCTAGTCCATGAGATGCTCTGTGTGACAAGGGAAGTGGCCAATTGCTCCAATGGATGAAGTCATGTTAAAGGGTGACTTGCTTTTTGGCTGTAAGGAGAAGTCAGAACAAGGCAACCTGGCTTTCCATTAGTAGTTCAGAATTGCAACCTACACTTTAAATTAATCTTAGATAAAACTTGGAGCTTTCACTGTGTGACTTATATGATTTGGAGATTAAAATACATTTTGAAATAATTCCTTAGTTAAAGCAGGTATAAAAATAGAGAACATCCAGACTCAGGACTCTGCAAGTATGTCAAGCTACTTCATGAATCTAAGAATTGTCCATCTCTTACTCAAACATCTGACCTAAAATAGATAGACTTCACATACCAGATCCCAATACGTGGTTTCTTAAGCATCTCACTTTTCACTGGATTAAAATTAAAAATCTTGCAAGGTTTCAGTCTTATGGTTGAAAAGCAAACACACATATGTATGCAAAAACACAGAATTTCTAAATACAATATTAAAGATCCTATTAGCTTGAAACATTTCATGCCTAGGGTCAACTAGAACTTGAATAAAAACCCAGGGGAAAAAAAAAAAAAAAAAAAAAGCAGAATGCCATACCACCATTCCCCTCAAAAAAGACCCAAACAAACAAACAAAACCCAAAACAAAACAAGCAAAACCTGAAACCCAAAATATTTGTCTATGTAAAACTGCTCACAATGGCATTTTAGTACTAGGCTAAAATTCCTATAGGCTTAGTTCATCAGTCCTCTCTTCCCTTGGTTCTACGCAGTTCCTGTTGTGTTCTTGCTTTTCTAAAACAGTATAGCTTTCTATACATACAATTTTTTCCCAAACCGCTTTCTTCTCACATATAAAATACGGTGCTCCCTTAATTTCTCCTTTGTCAGTCCTTTGAGGCACTAAGACAGTATTCCATCTTCTCTTTCCACTTTACTCTAATGTAAACCTTGGGCTCAACAGATATTAATGTTTTCAAATTCATGCTATTTTTTTTGTTAATCTCTCGTGTCTTCTTTGATTTTTTATGAAATGTTAAGGATGCATTTTAATAGAGTTCAAGAGCTCAGCCTAATGAGCAGTTATGAACAATTCATAACAACTCTTCCTGAAGATAAACCACAAAAGAAGGTTTTCATCAAATTTTCAGTTTTGCAAGCACCTAAGGATAGCAAAGGAAAGTGGGGACAGCTATAAAGAGAAATAAAGGCTTTCCCAAGTATTTTAATATTTTTGCCTGCTAATTAAATTCACCAAATGATAAAGATATTCCAAAACCTTTCATCTTAAATTGTCTTCCATACATTGTGTAAGCATGATGCACCTCAGAACCACAAATTCCTTCTTGTGTCTGCTAGAACACCCTTGTATACACATATGCTTACTGTGGATTTTATTTTCTAGTTGGAAAACTTCTAGTATTAAATAGCTGAGAACAGCCTTTAGAAAAAGATTCAAGCAAGAAGTTAGGATCCACATTCTCATACTGCCCACTTACAATACAAAGCAGTGATGCCTTGAAGTTTCTTATACAAAGCAGAGTTGGCTCCTATACTAAATTCACTTTTAAAAGCAGAAACCAATTTTAAAAAATCCATTTAAAAAACTCCTATTTTCTACTCTATAGATTGTTTTGCTTTTTAATATAGTTAAGGTTTCTGACAACATTTAAAACCTTACCATTTAATCTAAATTAGAAAATTAATATAGTTAGCTTTCTCAGTGTGCAACAACAGCTGAGTTACATAACATAGAATACAAGAGAGAGGTATTTGTAAGAAAAAAAAAAAAGTGTTAAAATTCTGAAGTAAAAGTTATCTCTTAAGTATTGTTTATCAGTTTACCTGTGTCAGATTATGGTGCAAGTAGTTGCAGTTCTTACCTCCTGTTAGCAAAACGAATCAGTCTTGGATCTTAGATTAATACAGGTGCATCTCATCAGGGAAGAATTCTGTTACTGAGTAGAATATAGCCTTGAATAAAAGGGTCATGCTGTCTTCTTAATTAGACATTTCTTGAAAGCAGTAAGTATAGATAACTTTCAATAAGTCCGATGTCTCAAAAAAAAAAAAATTAAAACTGCAGTTATGCCACAGGGAAAAAGCATTTTTATTAAATACAAATCAACTGAATTTTATCAGCAATGAGGCTCCCACCTTCATTAAGCTCTTCATACTATCACAAGCACAGGTGTGAGTGCTTTCCCATTAATTCTGCCTTTCATTACCAATATTACATTTTCATTCATGAAACAGTAAGGAAAAGGGTTGGGGGGGGTGGGGGGTGGAGAAAGAGGGAAAATCGGTCACCATCTTTTCATTCAATTGAAGTGGTGAGGTAAGAAATACTATCTTAATGTTCATCATAGTCAAACTCCTGCCTCCTGAAAGTAATATGAAGGTTGTCCAATCTGAAGAAAAAATTCTTAATTTTGTTAAATGATACAGCAAGTGATAGGAGCCAATTATATATTTTATTAGCTGCATGATCCTTGTCTCATCTTAGATCCTTAGATCCTTAGACTCAGCTAAGACTGAGTACAAAAAAGGGATGCCAAGGAAAATCCAAACAAACAACAATCATGGTACAAATAAAATGGCATGTTTATACTCTCAACAGTTTTAGACTTAATCCCAAAGAGAGAGATTAAGGTAGATGGATAAAGCAAAGAAGAAGAAGACATACAACCATTCTGAAAGCAAGTATCTGCATTTGGCAATAAACACAAAGGATTTTGACTGTGGAAACTTTAGAAGGGATCTAGTCCAATACAATCCTTACTCTGCAGACTAGGAGCTCTCAGAGACATAGAGAGACAGTCCTGCAACCACATCCTGGCTAATGACAAAGCTGAAGAGCAGTAGTCACTTTGAGAACTCTCCAGAGAAAGAAAATTCTGCTTCTGGAATGCCAAGTTTTGCGAAACTGAAAATGCTGCAGTGGTCACAATTTCCTGGCCTGAAGATCCAAGTAATTTCCAGTGATGTGTAGACAGTAGAAAAATCTGAGGTTTTCTCCAAGTTCTTCTTCTTTTGGCTTTTTCTGATAGACAGTTTTGGGGAGAGAACCTTAACATGCCTCATTGGAATCTGGTGACTTTAGTGCTGTTCTGGGACACAAGAGGGAAGTCAATGCTCTTATCTAAAAAATGGCTGAAGCAGGGAGTTCCTGACTTTCCCGTATCTCATGCCTTTTGTATGAGTTGAAAAGAAATCACTCACAACAAACTTCTCTGTTTTCTAGAAGTGCTCAAAGTACCTAAAATCCTTCCTCTACAATACTTTGTTTAAAAAAAGTAAAACATCAGCTCGAGTAGAGCCTTGCATCTCAGTATCTTCAGATATCTTGATGGATGTTTTTGGGACAAACTGGAACAACTTTAGAACAGAAGCCTTAAGAAACTCAACATTAAAATGTATTGTTAAACAAATATCATTAATCTTTATTGCAAAAGAATGAGAAAGAAGTTCTTCAGCACTGTGTTCTTTTCTGTAATAGGGTAACCAGTAGCAACAGGCTCAGGATATTACCTACAACCTATAGGATTGCTTTATACTCATTTTGGCTTAAGCTCAAATTGTTACTTCTTACTGTTACCTCAGTTGCATGTCTTCATCATGTGCATTCAAGCTGTTCTAGTACCAATACCTCTGCAGCCTTTTGATATCTAAGAGAATTCATATTCACTTGTAGCCTTTAAGCTCTGTAAATTTGATTATTTTATTCAGGTTTATGCTTTTAGTATAGTAGTTTAGAGTTAAAACCCAGAGACAGCATACTGGAATGCCATAACATCTTTATGGTTGTGATTTTTTGGCCAACCATGCAGAAGAAGCATGCAGAGAGATCAAAATGGAGTTAGGTACTCAAACCAATGTGTGAAATGATATGCAGAAGTCCCAGGTATAGCCAAAATGACCCCTTTGCTGTTTGTTGTTTTCTTGCTCTTTTGTCACCTGTTGAAAGAACACATCTCATTGTGCATGCTAGTTTTCCATATCATAGTAAGACTGATAGCAAAATTAATACTCTACATGAAATACTTCTTTATGATACTTCAGCAATTTAAATAAATTCTGAAGTAATTTTATAACTGCTGTGAAGCAGCATCTGAGCTTTCTGGCAACACCTGAATGGCAAAGTACCATTTTTTTATGAATCATACTGTGTACTATGCTAAGGCAGATCAGTTTCTTTATGTATAGTCTGATTAAACAAGAAACAAGAGATTCAAATCCACTCTGCTGCTGGACTACCTAAACACAGCCTTTAAATATCATCTCTTAAAAGAATAATTATTTTACATTAATTTGTCTATGAGATTCCCCTTCTCTCTCCAGGTTCCAAAAAGAAAACCATAAATCAATATGAAGTCTAACATGCCAAGAAAGAATGAAAGAGATCCAAAGAAAAGAGGAGAGAAGCAATCAGTACTTTCCCTCCAATGATTTCAGAGTGAGAGGACACACTGGGACCAAAGTGCCAAGGAATATGAACATTTCACCAGGAAATGGACATTTTTCATTATAAAGTTTCTGATGTACCGCATATCACAGTGGTTAAAATGCAAAGCAGCTCAGACTGTATTCAATTCAATGTACTTGTCAGTTGTATTTCTTGGGTATGTAATTTACTTGACAGGCACAGTTTAAATGCTTTAAAATAAACCATTGTATCAAGAGTAGATGCAGTGAAGTAACGGCTTTAAGTTTTATTAGGCTTTTAAATGCAACCAATTTTTTAGGGTGAAATCTTTAGAAATGAACCCTAAAACCTGTAAGTAGAAGAATCCATTTGCGCTGCCTTTTTCCCCCTCATTGAACCACTCAAACCTTTTCCATTATTCATAGGCAGAAGCTCCTGTCATATATTTTCTGTATTGCAGAAGACTTGGCCTGCTACTGTGACTGCAGCAACTATAGCTAATCTAACTCCTGGGTGAGCACTGATGAAAACCAGAGTCAGCAAAGGAGTCTGCTGAATATGTCAGAAGAGATTAAAACATTACACTGTCTTTCAATACGTGTCTATTCCATTGTCTATTTCTTCTTGTACACTAGGTGATCCTACTGGTTTTTGGTATGTTTATTTATTGTTGGTCTTGATTTGTTTCACAAATACTTTAGAACTAACACTTTACCTTTCAAACACTTAGACAACAGTTGTATAAGTACACTCTTAAAAGTTGACACTAGTCAAACATGAGCTTAATTCTTCTAATTCAGCTAAATATCCTTAAATTTGTTGCAAATGCATTAGTAATCTAGTAATCTCACATTGAAAATGGCATATCTCATCCCACAGTTCAAATATTCCAACAAGACATGTTCTGAGAAACACTTGATGATTCAAATAAACATAATATGTTATATTAATTCTGAAATGGAAAATGCAAAATAAAAAGGAAAAATACAGTCAATCTGATTAAATTAAAAATTTCCACAACTGTTTTGTTATCTCATAAAAGAGATACAAAACCAATAAGGTTAAGCATCATCCTGGTTAAGCTTCATAATTTCGGATACCAACTAGACAAAAAGATTACAGTATGAATAAAATCTTAGATTCTCTGAACTGTAGGCCTGTTTCACCCTCTGTCTTGACTTGTTGAGAAAAGCTTTGTATTTTTTAATTTGCATTTCAGTTGAATTGACTTAAGGATTGTCCAGGTTATGTCCAGGTTACTCTTCTATTGATAAAGAGCTTCAATTGATTAACCAACCATTCAATTTTATTGGTAGATGAAATTGTGGGGTTTTGGAGATATATATATATATATATATATATGTATGTATGTATGTATGTATTTGATCCCTGATACTTATAGACAGCCTTTCCTGAAAGCCTGTGTAAGGGGTAAACACCTAAATAGAAATAACATGAAACAAGTCCGTATTTTCAAGTACCAAGTAGTATCTCGGAAGGGAAAAGTCAACTATTAATTTGTAACATAAACACACATAAGTCATACAGAAATGAACTAACAAAGCTGGTTATATGCAAAGGTTTCTGGTCTCTTGTGGACCAGGGTTTGGATTAAAGTAGAAGACTTCAGAGCTAGTGTTTGAGTGTTGGCCAGTTCCCAACTGTCATTCAAAAGAGACTGGCATGTTCTGCATAACTTTTTTGTATTTTATGGAAACACTGCTGTCGGACCAACTCTAACTTCAGCAGTCACAGTGTGAGAAGTACACAGTTTCATAAATACTTTGAAAATATTGAAAAGAAATCATTACACAGAAAGGAAGAGATTATATTTTAAACTAATAGAAGTTTAATGCAAAGTCATGGTCTTAATACAGAAGCGTTTTCTTGTAAATGCACTTTCTTATGTAAAAAGTTGTCAAAGTTATTATGAACTCTAGTTCTAAGTTAGATAAGTTAAGTATTGTTTGCCAAGCAATCAGCCCTTCTACCCACAGGCTGTAGAAATCATCTAAGAGTGAGTAAGAAAGGGCACTATTTTCTGGCAGGTATCTGCAGCTTAAGCACATCCATAAACCACACTGTATTATCATATCTCTCTCTCTCTCTCCTTGCCTCCGTTAATTGGCCAAAACAACAAAACTGACAACACCCCATAGTTTGCTGTCTAGACCTATGAATGACAACTTGTATGGAAACATATGCTAGGTATTTAAGGCAAAAAAAAAATCCTCTAGAGATGGTGTGGAAAATTGTGCTAGCAAGCAAAGCCATGTGCATGTAATGGGAAGTCATAATACTGAGAATAGTAAGATTGGCACAGGTCTTATAAGACACAACATATTTGGCCAAGGACAGTAGTCAGAAAGAACTGAGCATGAGCCATCTCTTTCTGTACAGGCCAATGTTGAATGGAAAAATATATACACTGAATGTAAAGAAACTGTTTCATTTAAGTTCCATAGACTTTAGATCAGGACTAGATGAAGGAAAGTGTAGACCTTTGGTGAGAAGAAGCAACAAATAGTTATTTTAATGGATTTATCTGCGCATAACATAAATCTGTGTGCAAACATAAGTCTGGATGAATTGCTCCCAGTAGTACTTACAATTGGGGGTTTTTTGGTTTAAAAAATATTTTTCAAACAGACTTTTAATTCTCAATTAATTTTTTTCCAGAAAGTTCTAGTGTAACCATTAATCTGTAGAATTTATAAGAGGAATCGACGTATTCTCTAAGAAAATTTCTGCATCCCTTGTGTGAAATTCAAAATTCCTTATCCTGGTGGAACAGCTTTCTGGTGTCCTCACTGAAGTTAGTAAACACATCAGTATGCAGGAATGAACTCCTTATTTCCAGTTAAGTGTACAAAATCCTGTATGAAATTTAATCCTCTGAACTCATAATCATACTGAACCAGTGATTTAATACTGGCTAATACCTTATACTGGCCCTAATGCCTAACACATGCTGTACTAGGAGCTCATACTTCTTTTTCTGATCCAGTCTAGCAAGTCTTTCTAGTACTAAGAAGGTGCTAGGTGCAAATGTGTTACACATTGTACCCTGCACTTTTTGTTGCCTTGACTCCTTCATCACTACCTGAAGAACTCTGCAATTTCTTGGTAACCACAAGATGCCACAGATGATTCTTTTTCTCTTTCTTTGTGTCTTTGGCAGGTAGAAAAGTTTTCAAATTAACATGGTACACAGCTTTTTCAAGATATCACCTTATATCCTATTCATTCTTCTTTAGGAGTATGTAGTACCAAGCTGGTCTTTAAATAAGAAATAATCAGACAACTAAGAAAAGGATACATGAAGGAATCACAGGAAGAGCCAATAAATATTTTATTTGAAGGAGTAGCAGTTTTATTACCAGAGTTCAAATTTCTACAGAACTGATATATCAAAACCATTTGTAAAATGTGCTAGCAAGATACAGTCATGCCTGTGCATTCACTTTTTGCAGCAGCATTACTCTGTGCCTTATCAGGGCAAGTTACAGTGAAGTAAAATTCAGGGATTCTCTAAACTACTACCAAGTAGAGAAAGACTTGACTTTCATCCAGTAGTACTCTGAAGTACTAACGAGAACATTCAAAACTACCAATAGGCTTTTTATTTAAAATATGCATTTATATCTATGTATCTGGATTAGAAATCTGCATATAGGCTATCTGTACAGATATTTGTCACTTTCCATCAGAGGCAACCAAACTAATGTTGACTGTCAAAGTCAAAGAAGCTTAGTGGCAAAAATGTTAATAGATTCTGAATTCACTGCTGTGCATTTAGTTAGTTTCGCAAACAATATAATTTCCTACGTTGAAAGAGCACATCTCCTAGTCCACTCCACACTCCACAGTGTTGCAAGTTCCAAAACCAGTACCTGTAATGTCAAGGGAATGAGATATTTAGGACACTGAGATCAATTTCAGATCTAATAAAGTCTAAACTTGATCCTAACAGGCTTTTATAACATAACACAATCTAAGAGGGTATGCTTTGTATATTTCTGCTTCCCCCCAATAACTCCCCAGCCCCCACTTCAACAGAGAAAGGCATTGGTTTGTACATCAGCTGAACAGCAAATAAATTTATAAAACAAAACAAAACAAAAAGTTTAGAAATACTTTTGTTTCCTTCTCATCTCTTCCCCTTAAAGATAAAACAGTCAAAAAAAAAATCCCCAAACAGTTCAAAAAATGAGTTGGAGGGTTTGCTCTCTCACAGTTCATCAAATCAATCAAGAACTGAAGATCATGTACCTGCGATTGATAATAAGATTTTAAGATTTTAACAAGCAGGGAGTTGAATAATTAATTTTCAGTGTGATCTTTGGATTGGCATCCTCTCATTCACCTCAAATTCGCTACTTCAGAAGAAATACTCTGAAGAGATTTCACATCACACAAAGATTCCTTTGTACTTGTCAGAGAGTCAAGGTGGCCTCCCATCAACAATATGGCTTCAGGTTGATTTTCTTTCTCCTTTTCAGAGTCCATTTCTCTCCTCTGAATACTGATTAGTACAGATATCTGCTATGTTCCTTTCTATGACTTTCAGTCTTTCTATTTTAAGAGTATCAAACAAATTCAACTTTGTGAAGAGAGCGACAGGGAACTGTTTGAGGAAGAAGTATGTGAGATCTTTAAAGGGATAGTTTACTTCCCCCCATGTGTTTTTACTGCACTGTCCCTCAAAATTGGTATGAATAAGATGCATTTCCTTCCTTCCCTGGAACATTTTGTATGCACTGTGACAGTTGACACAAATAAGCTGATACTGACTATTTTATTATAAATCTCTGTCTTTATCTTTGCAATAGAAGTGCAAAACATGGTGAAAATAATGTGTCATGGAGTGTAAATTATTGACATGAAATTAAAGACTTTAAAAAGTGAAGTTCTTGGACATAAGGCATGCTTACATTTCAAAATACACATTTGATATGTTTCTGTATAGATCTTGTACGAGTAGCAGTTGTTTTTCTCTCTAGGATATACACTTTGGCAAGTATTTCTTCTCCTTATTTTTAAAAAGAAATATCGGATAATCACTTTATACTTCATTTTCAGAACAGTGCGGGAAGCCGTTGACCGAAGGCGGCGAGCCCCCAAGGAACCACACAGACACGACAGCAGTGGGCTCCAAATGAGCTGAAGTTTATTTGCAACAGGGGTTTTTATAGGGCAGGGTAGGGTTATTATGGGATGGAGGGTAGCAACAGGGACAGGATTGGTCAAAACTAGGGGCGGAGATAATAACCATGGCAACGGGACAGCCAACCAGAAACGGCTCCGCAAACAACCAATGGGGTTCCAGGGTTCGGGGGGGGTTGGCGAGAAAGCCTTAGGGAAAGGCTGGAAAGTCATGAGGGAAGAAGAACAAAATGGAGACCTGAGGGGATAAAACAACAATGACAACCGCCATGATGGCATTAGGACAAAACATAAGAAACTACATGAAGCAACCTGTTTAAACAAGAACTAATTTTTCCTTTTGTTATGAGCAAGTCCAATACCCCCCCGAAGGGTGGTAAATCATTTAGATTCCTGTTGAAAGTCTCATACTACACCCCTTGAGGAAATGTAGTAATTCTCGGAGTTCCCTCCCTCTTGTTCCACGGGGTCCTCCTCGTAAGTCCAGCGAGTAAAATGCTTCTTCCAGTTCTCATATGTGTTGTTTTCCCCAACATTTCCTCCTCTTTCTTTTATTAAAGCCGCATTTATCTGGGTCACCTGTTTGGTTAGCAAGGACTGAAAACAACCAGCAATGCACGGCAAAAGAAGCAAAAGAATAAAAAGGACAAACAAGCCTAACACAAGAAGGAACAAAAATTTCTTAAGTGCAGGAAGCACCTGGCAGGGAAAAGCCAAAGACGTCATCCCCATCGTAATTTGGTCGACTAGAGAATGAAGATTGTTGATTTGGGAATGAATGGACTCGGAATGATCGGAGAAATTTAAACAACACAACCCTTCAAATTCATTACACCCATGTCCATTTACTAATAACAAGAAATCAATTGCAGCCCAGTTTTGAAGGGTCCCCTTTTTTATTTGTTGCATATCTAAGAGTAAGTCTTCCAGAGCTAGACTAGTAGCGTTCGCCTCTTTAGCCAGCCAGCAGGCTATTTTCGTGATCAAGTTAAGGGCATGTGTGGTTCCTATCTGGGGAAGGATAATACTGCTGGCTACGTCCTGGGCATGGGTCCACAAATGAACATCTGAGTCGCAATTTTGGGCGAATTGTTGAACGTTTTTTTGACTTGTTGAGAGGATGTTCTGGCAGTCCCTCAGGAAGGGGCAGGCTGCTTTTCACTATGGGATTGTGTTTATATTTTTTCAGTTTAGCCTTGTGTAGATGGTCAGGGGAGTGACCTCCCTCATGAATGTTGGGAACCACATTGGGATGAACATCAATATGATGGGAGGGGATAGTTTTGGCGGGATTATAAAGGGTCAATTTGCTGAGAGTGCAAGGCCCCCCCAAGGCTTCTCTGGGGATGACTTTCCACACAAACAAGCGGCAAATTAAAAAAACTTGCTCAGGCAAAACAACGGCTTTGGGAGGGGAACGAATCTCCTTAGTAATATTACCTCGACACCAGAAGGAGAAGTTGGCATAGGCATCTATTGGGGAAACGTAATTGTAAGCAGAGGGAGAGTCATCAGGGTCAGGCACAAAATGAAAACAGCGCTCAGCCGGGAGGGTGCCTAAGATTTCTAACGGGTCAGGGAAGTCAAAGGTGTAAACAAACTCCTTGGGAGTAAAACGAATCCCTGGGCTGACAGGGATGCATGAAGCTATTGGATTTTTAAATCTTTCCGGATTGTCACACCGTGGGGAGAACTGATTTTTAAAACTCCCCCAATCTCTGTCGGTCCAGGAAGTGAAATTAAACATGTTTTAAAAGGGTTAGCAGGGTTTGCAGTGGATAAACAAAGGGTATCTAAGCCTAATGATGTGGCCAATGAGTACCACATATTATTACTTTGGAAGGCGACCCATGATGGGACCGCCAGTGCTGACTGTCGAGGAGCAGGAGGGGCTCTCAGGAGCTGATACCAGTTAAGAAGGATGAACACTTGGAGAAGCTTCATGTCTCAGGGTCTGTCTTCCTCTCCGCGTGGGAGGGAGCTTCTGGTCGATGTAGCCGGACGTGCCTCGAGGGGATCCACAGCGGGCCGGAACCTGTGGAGACACAAACGTGCCCTCTCCCCCAGGTTATCAAAGGCACAGGACCTTCCCATTTTCCTGATATTACATCCTTATAGATTACTTCTGCTTGGAGTTCCGGCTCTCCCCCCCTTTTCTTATTAAAATGGTGATAAATGGGGGGATTATCTTGGTCTAATCGATTTAGGAAATTTAGGACATACAGCGCCTTGTTTATTTTTTCTTGTGGGGACAGCCCTATGGTGTAACGATGTTGTTTTTCTAGCATATTCTTAAGAGTCTGATGGGCTCTTTCTACTATTCCCTGTGCTGTAGGAGTGTAGGGTATACCTGTGATATGGGAGATTCCCCACTGGCTGAAAAATTGGTTTAGTGAGTTAGAGGAGTAAGCTGGACCATTATCAGTCTTGATGGTTTTTGGCACTTCCAAAACAGCAAATGCATGCAGGAGGTGTTGCCTCACGTCTCTGACCCTTTCTCCGGTCCGAGCAGTGGCAGCAATTACCTTAGAGCATGTGTCTATTGACACATGGACATATTTTTGCCTTCCAAATTGAGGAATGTGGGTGACATCCATTTGCCAAAGCTCTAGAGGACTCAAGCCTCTTGGATTGACTCCCTCCTGCGGCACAGGGGTTAATTTTTGGCAGTCAGCGCAGGCAGAGATTATCATTCTTGCTTGAGTCATTGTAATACCAAATTCTCTTTTTAAGGACTTGGCGCTTTGATGGAAGAAATCATGGGAAATTTTTGCCTTTTCAAAATTATTTGGTACCACAGCTGACCGAACCTGGATGTCAGCATTGATTAATTTGTCAGCGATCGTATTGCCTTCAGTGATAGGTCCGGGTAAGGGCGTATGCGAGAGCACATGGGTAATGTGGAACTTATTTGTTCTAGCACTTATTTCTTGGTGTAGTAACCTAAATAATCTGGCTAGGCTGCAATTGGAGATGTCCTTTAAATAAGAGTTCTCTATTCTTTGAACTACTCCAATAACGTATGCCGAATCAGACACAATGTTTAAAGGACAGGTAAACAACTGAAAGGCTCTTACTACCACTGACAATTCAACCAATTGAGAGGATCCCTCTGCCAGGTGGACATCGTGCACCCAATCTTTTCCATTCTTCCATGTTACCACAGCACGGGAAGATTTCCCTGAACCGTCAGTGAACACAGTTAACGCCTTGGGTAGGGGATTTTTAGAGAAGTTGAAGGATATGCGGACTTCCATTTGTTTGAGAAATTGTAAAAAGGGGACAGATGGAAGGTGGACCGTAATAATCCCCTTAAAATCTGCAATTGCTATTTGGAAATCAATGTCAGTGGTCATCAGCTGGGACAACTGGGCCTTAGACAATGGCACATAAATAAAGTCAGGGTCCCTTCCCAAAAGTTCCCATACACGAACTCTCCCTTTGTGACATATTTTGGAGATCATTTCAGGAAGAGTGGTGATAGTCTTGGTGAACTGAAAACTTAGGAACACCCATTCCCACAGCAAAAATCGCTGGTGTCGTTGATCTAATTGTCCCAACACCCCAAATGGTTGACGTTGACCCCTAAATATCACCATGGCTGCTGGCAAACCTTCTACTCTCCGTGAGCTCTGACAGGCACTGATTTTTCTACTGATATCTTGGAGTATACGTTTAGCTGCTGGGGTCAGCTCCCTTGAAGAAGCTAAATCTGCATTGCCTTTTAAAAGCTGAAACAACGGTTGCAATGTCTCATTAGTCAGCCCCAATATTGGCCTGACCCAGTTTATGATCCCCAAAAGTGATTGCAAATCACGAAGATTGTGCAAGGCAGTGGGGATGGTAATCTGCATGGGCTGTATCAACTTCTCCTCTATTTTATACCCCAAATATTTCCAGGGAGATGTTGTTTGAATTTTGTCAAGGGAGATCTCAAACCCATTGTGGAGTAATGTTGACATAACAAGAGCCTGCAACTGCTTCAACGGTTCTAAGGCCTCAGTTGCTAACAATATGTCGTCCATGTAGTGATAACAAACAGTGTTCAGAATTTTTTTCCGAATGGGAGACAAGATGCGTGCAATAACCAACTGGCAAATAGTGGGACTGTTTTTCATTCCCTGAGGCAACACTCTCCATTGGAAGCAACGGCATGGTTCAGCATAATTGATACTGGGCACTGAAAAGGCAAAGCGATATGCATCTTGGTGTTGTAATGGGATGTTGAAAAAGCAGTCCTTGAGATCAATTATAACAATAGGCCAGTGAGCCGGTATCATTGCGGGTGAGGGTAAGCCAGGTTGTAACGCTCCCATCGGTTCAAGTATCTTGTTAATTTCTCTCAGATCCTGTAATAATCTCCATTTCCCATTAGCCTTCCGTATCACAAACACAGGTGTGTTCCAGGGACTGATGGATGGTTCCAAATGTCCCTTTTTTAACTGCTCGTCTACCAAATCATTAATATGCCACAACTTATCATCCCTTAAGGGCCACTGGCTTACCCATATTGGTTGGTCTGAAAGCCAGGCAAGGGCGGGGATTTGCAGCTCACCAGTGGCCACTACCGAAAATTTTCAGTTTGTAAAATTACCCCCCATGGGGAGATGACGTCTTGGCCCCACAAGCACACAGGAATGTCCAAAATGAAGGGCCGGACAGTGGCTGTAACATCATCTGGTCCACAAACCGCTATGTTAAAAACACTCTGGACTGGAAATCGGTCACCACCTACTCCTTGGATACATATAGAGGACCTTTGAGTCTTCCAGCTTTCAGGCCACTCCCGTTTCGAGATAACTGTAACATCTGCTCCTGTATCCAGAAGTCCTAAAACTTGAATAACATAATTAGTCTTTGGATGAGACAGCGTGCACGAGAGAACAGGTTTTCTTAATCCAATAGCTTGTGCCAAATTAGCTCCCGCACGCTGTACATCATCAAATAACTGCAAAGAGTGGGCAATTGCAACAGGTGTATCCTTTTCTATCCTATTGGAGGAAAACAAGCCTTGACAGTAACAGATACTAAGCTAGGCCCATCAAGTTGTAACACTTGCGGCAGAACTGTTACTCCTAAGTCACTTGTTACAGAACTGCCCACAAGTAGATATTCCCCGGATACTTTTTCAGGTGGATTCATCGGTGAAAGTGTAATAACTTGTGGACTTTCCGTATCCATTAACACCCGTTCTGATGGAACCAATTGCATCTCAACATAATTTCCTCAGGCTCTCGACACGGGAGGAGGGAAGGAAGATTCTGCTGGTTTGGGGCTATTTCTGTCCTCATGCCGCCCCGGGCGCTCGCCTTGAAGTTTTTTTGTTCGGCAGCCTTCCTTAATGCTCTTGGTGACAGGGGATTCCCCTCCTTGTCAAATAGGGATCTACGTTCACTTGCCCAATGAAGTCCTTTTCTACAGCGAGGGCAGAGGCTGGGAGGAATAGCTGGTTTTTCCTTCTTAAGTTTAGGACAATCCTTTTTAAAATGTCCTTTTTCTTTACAATGGTGACACAGATAATTTCTCATTTGCTGTACTGCTAATGCCTCTGCAAGCAATGAGGCTTTATGGGCTTGCGATCCCACTGCCCTGCATGCCTTAATCATATCAACTGGAGTAGGGTCTTTCAAGGCCTTCAAAATCAGTTGGCAATCAGGGTTAGCATTTTCTATAGCCAACTTCATGAACAAGGCCTCCTGTGCATCGGGCATGTCCACTTGCCTATTAATAGCTTCCCTCAGTCTTTCAGTGAATTCCAGAAAAGATTCGTTAGGTCCCTGTATGACTTTAGAAAAGGAAGGGGTGGGAACCGAAAGCTCAGCCACTACTTGTAGTGCTTTAAGAGCCAGATCCTTGGATACCACAAGGTCTTCAAAAGTGATATTTGCTTGCTCATCGTTCCCAAGGTATAGTGCTTCTCCAATTAATTTATCCACTGTATGTATCACTGCTCCTCCCCTTATTCTGACCACTTGTTCCGCATGCTTGTGCGCTAGTTTTTTCCATTCGGTTTCAAACAAGGAAACCTGCATGGCCATTAGCAGGGCTTGCACAATCGTTTTAATGTCATTAGGGGTCAGAACATATGCTGAGAATAATGTTCTAATACAGCTCATGGCATATGGGGAGCTGAGTCCTTATTCAGTGATGGCCTTCTTTGTGTCCTTGAGTACCGTCAGAGGGATTGGCTCCCACTGGACAGCGTTATCGGGTTTCACGAAAACAGGGAACGCTTTTAAAAAACGTAGGTCTTCTGCTGTGGTGGCCTGATCCCGAGTTATTATCCACCTTTCAGAGGGCCGGCAGGTATCATGGGTGCGGCCATTTTGGCTTTCAGTCACTTCTGGTGTTGGGGGACAAAATGGCATCAGGGGAGGGGCTTCCGGTGGCGACTGACGCCATTTTGTCGCAGGGTCTTATCGATGTCATGGGCGGAACCATCTCGCAAGGGGACCACCTCGATCATGGGGGAGGGACTATCCTGACGCTCCCTGAGAGGAGAAGCACCCCCATCCCTTTGTGTTGGGTGACCCCCGGTTATGGCGGGAACTAAAGCTTCCACCCCTTCAGTCGAAGGGGGAAGGCAACGGCCATTTTGAACCTCGCCTTCAGGGGGAAGAAAAGGGCGGGAAGGGTCTCCATTTTGGTTCTGAGGCCGAAAAGGGTGGGAATTGCGGCCATTTTGTGGCGCAGACTGGTTGGAAAAGGGGTTGCGGGACTGCTGATCCCCACCTTGCGAATCCTGAGAGGAAGGTGCTTCCCTAAAAATGTTTTCTGACCCTGATTCTTGACCCGACGCATTTTGCGCACATCGACAGCGATCCCTACTGTGAAGTGGAGTTCCCCTTGTTCCTGAAGGGGCATTTTGCTGATCCTCAATTAAACGGAGCACCAATCTCCATGCCATGATTGCACGCGATGCCAGCGGATCATGCTTCTGCATTGATTCCCAGAGGCTATGCCCCAATAATTCCCACTGTTCACAGGAAAGAAGTCTGGGCATAGGGTAATTATTTTTACTCATCCATTTTACAAGCGCCTTCAAGGACTGTTTGTCCAGAGGATGACTGTGTGAATAAATAAAGCTTTTAAGCCGGACATACTCCTCCTTTTGCGCTTTGGTTAAAATAGTGCCCATTATTGTATTTGATGGATTTTAAAACTAAGAAAAGGAAGGACAGGGGGCAACTTCGCAGCTGCTAGCCTACCTCGTCCAGCAGGAGGCTGTGGGTCCGATCACTGAGCTGCGGACGGCTCGCTGAATGGAGGTCCTCCAGCAGACCTCCACCTGTGCCACGAAGGACCCTGGTGTCCCGTACACGCCGTGTAGGCGACACGACAGGGTCCCTGTTCAGGCGCCAGAACAGTAACAAGGTTTTCTAAGAATCAAGAATTACTTGTTTATTTTCAAGTGTACCGTTTTCTGCTTATCACTATCAGAATGTTAATAGTTAGAAGAAAATAGGCTGTATTACTTATATTTTCTATTTGAGACAAGAAAGAGTGAGATTGGAGACTGGAACATCGTGAGGAAAGGCAGACTTACTTTTCCTTTGTACACCTTTCTGTGCAAAAGCTTCCCAACATCC
Organism: Scytalopus superciliaris; assembly: GCA_013400415.1. Classification (NCBI taxonomy): domain Eukaryota; kingdom Metazoa; phylum Chordata; class Aves; order Passeriformes; family Rhinocryptidae; genus Scytalopus; species Scytalopus superciliaris. Next base: position 1,130,691 of record VXBX01008045.1, read on the forward strand.
CCAGCATATGGCCCAACACAAGAAGGAAAGGAACAGTTTGTTGTGGTGTTTTCCCCCTTGCCTTGGGAATTAATTTAAGGGATTTACCCAGCATATCAAAGAAAAAAGATTTAAACAAGGAAACACTCATCTGTTCTAAAATTACTATTTACTTTTCTTTAAAATTTGGAATGCACTTAAATTTCAAAAAAGTGCGCTTGCAGAAATTATAAAGGAGACAGCTCTATACGTAATGGGCATTAGCATATCATGACTGAGGAATGAATCAGGAATCTGTTTGTCAAACTGACAGCTTCCTTCATTAATGAGATCTTGTTAGTTTCAGAGAGAACCTGTCCTGAAAAACTAGCTACTGAAGGTGAGCAAAAAATATTAAGGCTTAACAGATCAAGGTTCATTAATATTCTTATATATTAGGCAGGATTTCAAAATCATTTTGATTATTAAACAAGCACATTCCCACACAGCAAGACAGAAGCCACATTACTTGAATCTTTTAAGGATAGTTTGGAGCAAATAACAGCATAAACAAAAATATCTTTCACTTCATTTATGGCCTTGGAATGAAAATATATAAGACCAGAAGAGCAGATAGTCTTTATACTACAATTCTAAATACGTTGATGACACATCTTAATGCAAACCTGAATGTTTTCAGAAATGAAGTAAGACTGGATTCACTCTACAAGTATAAAATTAAACATAAATATTTTCAGAGATTTTCAATTCTCTCAACAGAAAAGAAACTTCAGTTCTGATATAGTCAAATTATTGCAAGTTATCCTACTAAAGAGCAATTCATACAGGCAATCACTTCTATATCAAACTCTAATGGTATTTAGGATTAGCAATATGATACTGAATTCAAAATATCCTTCAGTCTGATAATTCCCATCCATTTCAAGAGGAGCAGACAACAGTTATAGAGGGCACAGAGAAAATGGGGAATTAATGCTTTCAAACACAATGAGACAGTGTAAGTGAAACATTTGACTGAATATGTGTGTATAAATATCAGCTACACAGAACTCTTTAGAGATGAGTTACATGCAGTTACAGAAAAGTGTGACTATTCCAGGAACCAGGTCTCCCAAGGACTAAGTATAGTTTTTAATTTCTTTCCTGCACAAAGTGAACACTCAACATCCCAACAGACAATTCTGCAGTGTCATCAATGAAGTCAGAAGTAGGATCTGTTAGTTCTTCATTCAGTCTGTGCATGTGTTCTTTACCACACAATAGATTTTCCAAAAACTAAAAAAAAAAAAAAGAAAAGAACAACAAAAAAACCAAACACAAAAAAACACCCCCACCAAAATCACTGAAAAACTACTAAGTTGCATAAGCATTACAGAATCGCAGAATATGCTGAGCTGGAAGGGATCTACAAGGATCATTGAGTCCAACTCTTAACCCTGCACAGGACCATCCCCAAGAGTCACACCACATACCTGAGAGTATCATCCAAACACCTCTTGAACTCTGTCAGGCTTGGTGCTGTGACCACTTCACTGGGGAGTCTTTTCCAGTGCCCAACCACCCTCTGGGTGAAGAACCTTTTGCTAAATATCCAACCTAAACCTCCCTTGACACAACTTCAGGCCATTCCCTCCGGTCCTGTCACTGGTCACCACAGAGAAGAGATCAGTACCTGCTCCTCCTCTTCCCCTCATGAGGAAGCTGTAACTGCAATGAGGTCTCCTCTCAGTCTCCTTTTCCTCAGGCTGAACAGACCAAGTGCCCTCAGATGGTCCTCACACGGCTACCCCTCAAGGCCCTTCAGCATCTTTGTTACCCTCCTTTGGACACTCTCTAAGAGCTTAATATGTTTCTCATATTGTGGTGCCCAAAACTGCACACAATATTCAAGGTGAGGCCACACCACTGCAGAGCAGAGCAGGTCAAGTCCACAGTTTTCAAAATGCCATATATAAAATATACACACAGGATAGCAGTTCCAACACATAGTCACTTATTTATCCACAGGACTTTTTAGAAAAGTGTTCAAAGAAATTGATTCAGATTTGCAGCTCACAGAAACCTAATACATAAGAGTAAAAAATAAATTGTCCAGCATCTTACACACATCTTCAACTACACATCTCTTATCTGAGTGGGAGCATATATCAACCTCTGAAATAGAATTGGTTAGACAGTGTTTGTTCCTCTAGTCCCTAAAGGGCTACAGTCCTATTTCCGCATCAGTAAATTCAGTGGGAGCTTTCTTGCTGACACAAAACACTCAAACTGGGACACTATCAGGCACACTGTAGGCTACAGTGTGACTCTAGGCAGAGTTGAGAGATACAGATAGCATGTTAGCTACTTCTATTAATGGTCAGGAGATATTTATACCAGGAGTCACTGTAGTCCAGAAAGACATGTCAATTCCAATTGCTCTCTCCTGTTTTCTTTTTCTGAGGATAAACTTGTTTGTTGTAGAATGGACACTTGATAATTTACCATTTACTCCATCCAACCTCAAGGCAATCTGGCCAGGAAGCAGGACTGTAGGTAGAAAAATAAGTATTAGACATGAGCCCAAGTTGGAACAATTCAAATTATGGTGTGATATGGTGGGTTGGCTCATTGAGTAAATGAGGAGTTGGTAGGTTGCAGAGACCAGCTGCAGGAGGCTCGTTATACTGAGTGTATGGATGCAAGTGTAAGCTCAGGCTCAGACTCTGGAATTCATTTCACCGTTTATGTTAGTTTGAGGTATTTTTCCAATACAAGAGTCATCCTGCAGGTGTAAGAACACTGGAATTTATCCAGTCCATATAAAAGCAAGGCACACTCCAGTTTGCCCAGCAGTTTCTGTCATCTTAAAGATCTATAATAAACAATTTCTGCTTTTTAAATCCATCCCCAGAGATATCTCATGCCCAGAGAAAACATTACCAATTAGTCTGCTATTTTATTTCCTTCAGGTTGCTTTGTTTTCCTTTTTTACCTCCAGAGGAAAGTTAATTACATCCCCGTGTCATGTAAAATGACCCAGATTAAGTGCAACTCTTGAGGAAAAAATATTGTTGCTGTAATGCAAACAGAAGAAACTCTGCTCTTGAGCCAAAGGGATTTGTCTCACCTGCATGTTGACATCTAAAGTGTCCTAAAAAGTCACTGATCCTAAAGTAGAAAACACTAGTTAAGGAGTGGACATGTGATGTGAGATGATTCTCAGGCAGGCTATCAGAGCCAGAGTCATGAGCTCACATCCTAGGAGAAAGAATATAGGTGACGCTATGTCTTATGCTGCTCCATTAGAGAGGCTGGCATACTATTCTAAATGAAAGACACCATTAATTTTTCTGCAAGCAGAACGTAAAGGTAGAGTAAAGCAACAGCTCATACAGCTGTGAGGAGCTGGCCTTCAGTCAAACTCTGTCTTGTGTCAAGGCTTTGCTCTACCCTGGTATTATTTTTTTATGTATCAGACTTCTTTGCTTCATGTTTCTAAGGCTGTAGGTCAGAGGGTTCAGCGTGAGGATTGCCAGGGTATAATTCTCAGTGACCACTTTGTCTTGCTCCACTGAGAAAGTGGAGCTGGGATGCACACAAATAAAGGCAATGGTCCTGAAGAACCGGCTGCCTGCGTTCAGGTGCGAAGCACATGTGCAGAAGGCTTTCAGCCAGCCACCAGCAGAGTTGAAGGCAGTGAGGCCATAAGTTTAGATGAAGACAACGATGCTGTGCAGAACACTGAGCACAAAGGACTGGGTGAGAAGCACCAGCTTGCTGTTGAGTGCCTAAGCAGGTAAAAAAGATCTCTTTGCAGATACTACAGAAGAAGTGATTGATCATGCTGGTGGCACCTTCCTCAGTAAAGTTCATTCCCATGTACCTAGGGATCCTTTGGAAACGAGAGTCCGAGCGTTCTGTAACTTTGCTACTCTTCAGACTGCTCCTGGCTGTATCACTGGTGCCCACATAGAACAACAGAAATGGCTAATGGTTACTTTGAGAAGTTGTGAGAATTCTGCTTGAATATAGCTTTTGAAATCAAACATGGTATTCACTTTTTATCTCTGAAGTTTTGCACCTAATAAACAAGAACTGTGAATATAGTAACTGCACTGCTCTGAATACGCAATTATTCTTCAAAATACCCTAAAAATCACAAATGTCTGCATAATGGTTTTCACCACTATTAATCTTTAGTGCTTCCAAGGTAACTGATGTTGTCTTATGCTCTTTGCTAAATGTTATTTCCATCATAGTAGTCACGAAATAGTCAAAGGTTGGGTGGGTCTTTGGGCAACCTGGCCCAGTGGAAGGTGTCCCTGCCCATTACAGGGGGGGTGAAACCAGATGACCTTAAAGGTCCATTCCAGCCCAAGGTGTTCCACAATTCTGTGAAAGCTTTGTGAAGAGTAATGTGAGTACTAACAGCATGAGTTAGGGAAGAACCTCCATCAAAACCTTCTAACATTTGTTTTCTTACAAATAAGCAATAGGATATAGACTGTGCTGTCATACCACGCTACATTGAGAACTCCACCACAAAGGACTGGATAGCTTTGAATTCTTCCCACAGTCAGGGATAGGGTTAAGAAAGGCAAGTCTAATCTTGAATTTAATCTGGCAAGGAATGCAAAGGACAATAAGAAAGTATTCTAGAAGCACAGAGATAGGAAAAGAAAAGGCACGGGAAAAGCTCAGGTACTCAATGCCTTATTGGCCTGTCTCTACTAGTAAAACAATCCTTCAGGAATCCCGGGCCCCTGGGACTAGAGGGGTAAGTATGGAATATTCCGTGAATGTAATTTATACCCTTAGCAGAGAAAAATATCCTAAAGCATTGTACATGGAGAAGTCTTTAAAATATTCAATATGACTTTGTTTTCATTCCAGGCATTTTGAAATAGTGACATCTAATGCCTCTCTTCTAACTCTTAATTATTTAACCACTTAATTTAAACATTGGTTTAAGAGCTTATTTGTTGCATTAATATTCATTAGTCAGGAAAAGAATCTTTTTTTGTCAGTAGGAAAAGTATCTATAAGGTGTAAATCATGGGTTAAATAAAAAAAAAAGGAAGATGCATTTTATTAGAATGCTTTGTGTTTAACTTGAGCAAACTGGAAAGTGCAAGAACAGAACTGTGAATAATTCCAACATAACTACTGAAGGTAGCACCCACTCAGTGACTTTAAAAAGTGGATGCAGAATGCTCAAGGAACTTCTCTGCAGTCCTCAGTTAACCTGTAAGACAGTACCATGGAATGCATATTGAGATAAGTTCCAAAAAGCTGTAACACTAAAAAGGGTTAGAGATTCTATGTATAATGAAAACATCTGTGTGGCTGGCTGGCTAGCTGTCACGAACGACGATGCTTTTTATGCCTGCGCGAATGGATTTATTACGTGGAGCTCAGCGTGCGCGGAACTGGCCCCACCCCCTTTAGCCCTGGGACACTCTAGCCTTGGCCGGGGCAAGCCCAGACGAAGTTGGCAGAGCGAGACCCGCAGGACTCGAACCGGCGTCCTTCCGAGAAGGAGCACGGATCCAGGGGCGGCGGCTTTACCCACACGGCCACAGCCGCCGGCAATGAAAACATCTATAGCTGTGAGTTAAGATATAAACACTAATCATAAGAGAAAACTCCTTGAAAGGGAACATTACCTGTAGGGACAAAGGAGCAAGTATGTCCTTGAGAAGATGGTTATATAATTTCCAATATCAAATGAAATAATTTTCTCTGAAACTGAGAAACATCTATTACTACATCTATTCTGAGCAAAGATGGATAGTCATTGCGGCTTACTCCCGTAATTGGTAGGATTCATCTGGATTTACAGCTACAAGGGGGAAATAGCATGTTTAGTGCAAAGAACAGAACTATAACTATGGATTTATCAATTTATATAACTGAAAAGGTTTATAAGTGCCAATATAATACAATTCTAGCAGCAACATTTCTTCCACTATCAGTCCTCTAAATGTATCACACATTAGTGCACAATTAAATCTGTAAGGTCTTTGGTAACCTTAACAATTAACATTTACATTCACATTTGCACTTAGAGATGCCCGATCTGAAGGATGAAAGAAAGACCTAAAGTTATAAGCTTCCATATAGTATTTTCTCTCAAGTATTCCCACACCAATAATGTAGAAAATGAAGCATGGGTAAGTGCATATTAAACAATTCCTTTTTAGTTTCCCCTTCATTTCTTCAGATGGAACTGGCCACAATATTCAGAGCCTATCTGAACACATTTTATTAAAGGGAAGCCAGCAAGATACATTTCTTACTAGCAATATCAGAACACATTGTGGAAGGTAATCAAGTGTGAAGTTATTGCAGGACACTGTCTAGATTAGGCTGGAATTTTGTGTCCAGTCTGAAGAAGGGAGTCCTGCATAGAAAAAAGAAAATAATCTAAGACTTTCAGCTGAAAAGTGTTTGGGCAATTTTGATTCACAGAAACATTCAAAAGCATTATTTTCATCCTATAGTGGAATGAAAACTGATAGCAAGACTTTGAATGTTAACATGCCAATTCAGAATATTCTGTGATTGTTGTCCAGACTGTAGCACGCCATCAGCCTGGATACACTTACTGTTCTTCACCATGCAGACAGAAGTCAAAGCCTGGAGAAGCTTGAACTCTTTCCTCCTACAGCTTTCTCAGTCTCTGGCTCTGAAAGTGGAATGGGGGGATCCCTTATGGTAAAACCTTCGTATTACTATATAATTTAAATCTTAAGGAACAAAAAGAAGCACCCAAAATTGTTAATTTCAGTTCATAAATGAAGAACAGTGCAACTGTAAACACAGAAATTAAAGATAATTTACAACTAATCACAGTAAATGTATTTCAGTAGCTACTATAGAAATATATGACCAGTTTTATCTAATAGCAGAGAAATGTTAATAAAACAAGATGGGATTTCTTTCCCCTTGAAGTGTGCTGTAAATAAACAACAGCATTCCCACAGCTGAGAGAAGAATTGAGCATGAATTATTTATACTGCCTGGAATAGATTTAGATTCTTTCAGACATTCTGTGAGTTTTGCAGTCAAGATGCAATCTTTCAATAATTCAGATGTCATCAGAAAAGACTAAAATTGTGTTTGGAAGCATCATAGTAAATAAGTTTAAAGTGTTGAAAATATACAATGCAAGGACAAAACAAAGTTATTGTTTAGTTGTCATTTGAATTAAATTGTTTATATCATTAGGTTGACTATGAGCTACAAAATAAGATGTTTCAAAATTATATTGTCCTGTGGAGAAGTAGAATGAACTAGAAACATTTATAAGTGTCAGATAGAGATGTTCTGAAGTAAATGTTAATATCGAGAGAGAGAATAATACAAATAACACCACTGAAACCAATTAACATCACTGAATTTACGAAGATCGCCTTTTAGATTCTAATTCTGAGCACCTCAAGAGACTTTTTTTGAAGTGAGATGTTACTTTTTAAAGCTCAAGAAAGTTAAGTAGTAAATGCTAACTGTAAAGTTTTAATATATTAAATTATTTCCAGATTTTGTCCAATTAATAGTAATTTTTTTCTTGCCAAGTTGGTATTTCCTGATTATACTTTCCTATTTTCAGTAATTCTTGGTCTTCCCTCAATAAGTCTGACTTGTTGAGGGAAGCCAGAACTTTGAGGTAGAATTGTACCATATTTTTCTTAAAAGGAGTTTAAATTAACATAAGTGTTCTTAATCTCATAAGAAAAGTGACCTGAAGCAAGAACTCTTTAAACAATGAACATGAGAACTCACTGATAAAGCATTGAAGAAAAAAATATGCTCTCTGCATAGGACCTTTTCTTCCAGTTTTACTTTCTAGTGTGGAAACTTTTGGTGGCTTTCTTGGGTGAATTCGGAGTCCTCTTGAATCCTTATAAAAGTTTCATTTCCTCTGCCCTGTAGCAGCTTAGCTCTAGGTCTGCCCAGAAGCCTGTTTCTCTGCCTGCACTGCTCCTGTGACTGCCTGTTTGCTGGATCCCTCTTTAGCTGCTCAAATCCACGTTTTGGAAACTTCTCCCACCTGACCACCCTCAACTATGGGCCTCCCTCTAAGAGATCCAGAGTGAAACTAAGAGAAAAACAAAAGCAGCCACATTAATTCTAAAGATACAGTTACTACTTTTCAATAATAACAAAAAAGCACATTGTGTACACAATAGCCCATTAAAGAAAGCAACCAGTCATCCATTTGGCACACAGACATGCACTTGTATAATCACATTTACTGACATTGGTCTCTGTATAGTTTTCTAGCCTTTATTATTTTATTATTTAAAACCAAGCATATGTATATGTTGTTATGTATAGTATGGAAACTTTGGCAAGAGCCAAACTACACTACTCCACACGAAGAGGAATACTCCAACCAGGCTTTACTCTCCACCCTCCCCTTTCAGCTAGCAGGACTGGGGCCATTGTGATGGCTCCAGTGTACAAACAGATCACTGCTGAAATGATACTTACAATTATATTTTATCCTCACAAACACATGGGACAGAATAGGGAATTTTCCCAATGCATTTGGTCCATTTATACTAGCCTAAATGAGATCCATGTCTCCTCAACTCTTGTACTTCATTTAGGTGGCTGATGCTGTAAAAATTTTCAGTTTCAGCAGTAATGCAGCACTTCCAAGTGGCAGACATAGAGTAGGAACATTATAGTGGCTGTTTTCACCTCTGCCTCAGGCATCATTAAAAGGAATGAACATCTGCTGGGTTCTGGAAATAGGAATTCTTAAAAGTCCCCATCTCTCCCAAGATTGCAGAAAGTCTAAAGGGTTTTTAGCACCATTCACAGCAGAATGTTTTATCTGATCAGAGACCCTTGGTTTCTGTTCTGCTGTACTGGTAAGAGGTGGGAGGAAAATCTGATTCAAAACTAGCCTACAAATAGAACTACTGCTAGAACAGCCTCTGAGCAAGGAGTTACACACACACACACATTCACAAATAAAGGCTAGAAAATACACTCCATTCCTCACCTCAAATGAAAATATGCTTCAGTAAGACCTGAGCTAAAGGACTCTGAGTGCAACACAGAACTAAATGTACAGGGAAGGGAACTAAGTTACAGCATTGAGAAGCAATGACCCCCCCCCCATATCAGATGTGTTCGATTTGGGCTTTCCTTCTGTCCTTGTGCACCAGGGTCCCTTTAGTTTTATGTGTGTTAATCCACAGGTTTTTTTCAATGTGTTTCCCACAATTTTTTCATTCTAAAATAAACTGTCTTCCACTGATGTAACTGTAATAAGAGCAAAATCTATAAAACATGTAGCAATTTCAACCCAATAGTTGGGGTTTTTTTCCTTTACTGAATAAAAGTGAATTGAAATATGGTAAAATAAATTTTCACACAGCCCTCTGGTATAGAGAGTGCTAAATGAGAACATTATCTGAATACTGACAGCTTGAGCAAATATTCATTATATGGTGTCACAGCAGCTTCTCTAACACAGTAGTGGAAGTGTACATGTTAATAATACCTTAAGGCACTTGTAACCTCCTGCTGATAACAGCAGATTTGATGACCAGATGCAGAGAGCAGTTATTAGAAGACTATGCCTTGAGGCAGAAAACACAGAGAAGAAACTCTTTTTCCTTTAGAAAAAATTTGGGTTAAAAGTTTGGAGCAAAAGAGAAATTACACAAAGGGTACACACAACTACACCAACATGGAGGAAGAAGAGATATCTCAAGTTTTCAGAGACAGCAGTTTGGTTCAACCCCAAAAGTTTCTTCAGAAAAAGTAATGCAATCTGAGCAACATGTGCAGTGTTCTTGTGACTCAGTGTATGCTCTTACATTGATTTATGCTACTTCTCTAAAAGTATATATTTCAATGTGATCAGGTACCTAAAGGCACAGTCCCACATCAGAAAGCTGTCCAGATTTTGCTTAAAATATAAGGCTTGTGCACCACACAACATTCTTTTAAGACAACCTCTTATTCTGATTTTTGCAAAGTCTAAAGTGCTTAAATGTTATCACCTCTTCTGACTGACCAATATTCCAGGTTGTTTCTGCTGTTATGGATGACATGTTGAACTATGATTCTAAAGGTATTTTTCTAACCTGAATGATTCTATGTCTTTTTGCCAAAACCTTAAAATTTACTGCTTTAAACTAATTTTCCCTCAGGCAAACAGATTTAGAAAAAAATCTCCAAAACTCCAAAAGTTATCTGAAACTGTTTTCTGAGTTAGGCACATCCCAAATATAAACTTTGAAGTTGATCAATATTTGACATCTGTGTTTCCTAAAGAAATGTTGTCTTACCATTTATTTCTATCTTCACTGCTGTTATTTGTGATTCCTTTCATTATTTCTGTGTGTCCAAAATGTTTACAGAAAAAGATTGAACCACACGGATCTCCCAAAAGATAATTTGGATAACTGGAAAGTGGGTAAAAGACTTCCAGAAGTACATTTCAGAGAATATGCTGAGTTCAAAGGGACCCACAAGGATCAACTCTTAGCCCTGCACAGGACGATCCCCAAGAGATCCCCCCACATAGCTGAGAGTGTTGTCCAAATGCTTCTCGACCTCTGCCAGGCTTGGTGCTGTGCCCACTTCCCTGCAGAGCCTGTTCCAGTGCCCAACCACCCTCTGGGTGAAGAACCTTTTTCCAACATCCAAACTAAACCTCCCCTGACACAACTTCAGGCCATTCCCTTGGGTCCTGTCCCTGGTCACCACAAAGAAGAGTTCAGTGCCTGCCCTTCCTCTTCCCCTCATGAGGAAGCTGTAACTGCAATGAGGTCTCTCCTCAGTCTCTTCCAGGCTGAAACTGCTTCTGTCCCTGTAATAAATTAATACTTGTTACTTCCATGTCCAATTTCATAAAATTGGATTTTATAAAAATTATAAAATTTCACCCATTTTTATTTCCCCTAAAAGATGACAGTAGGAAGGTAGTAGGGAAAAGAGAAAAACATGTAACAGAAGGTAATAACAAACACTAAGACTGAGAGCTTGGGTTGTGTCAGAAATTCATTGGCTAGTTAAAATATTTTACTTAAATTGAACAAGTTTTCAGGTCTTGGTATACCCCGAAGTTTACAATTTTTATTGATAAACACCTTATGGTAAGGTCTACTAGATTTTTGGAAGCAGTGTTCAAAGGGTTCTTCAAAGTGTAAAAATGGACAGTAAAATACAGTGTTGCAAGTCCAAACATAAGCATTTCTGTAGCACTGACTGTAAGTACATTCCTATGTGTTGATCAAGAATACAAATCATTTTGTGAAAACCCTTACTGGGGGTCTCTAGGCAGTTATTTATTTTCAACAAAATTTGCTATGAGAACCATTTTTGTAGTTCTTATTTTTGTTATGTTGGATATTCGCATGGAAACAAGTTCTTTTCCTTAGAGAATTATTTTTTACCTGTACTATAAATTTCCACTGAAAATTACAATGGTGTAACAGAGGCAAATAAAAAGAAGATATTCTGTTTAAAAACTGTTGATGTTTATAGGGTTATAATAGTGAAGAAGAGCAGATGTCTCAATGATATTTCAGGATGGAGCTTCCCATGTCCTAATAGTCTTTTATTTTAAAGACACTGGGGAATGAGGTCCAAATCCTCCCCTTCCAATTTAAACACAGTTTTCTTATCTCTGCATTTAATGGGCAAATCCCACTCATAGTTTTGGTTTCCGTTTTTATGGTGGAAGAAAAATCACCTTCAGTTTCAGTCTATCTTAACACCTATCTAGAAAGCAATATTAATCACAATCACCTTGGAGGCAACATTAATCCCAAGGAAACATGCTACTTCAGTGGACACTGTAGCAACTGAAGACTCTATCCTATCTCTTTCTTCTAAAACATAGTGTTCTCCCCAAATTGCTTGAATTTTTTCCTATGTATACACAACTTACTTAGCATTATGTAGGGCATAGCCTCTGTAATTTCTACAGATTTATCAAGCGGGGACTCACATCAACTCCCTTTTACCTCTGATGCTGCAACCACCCTTCTCATATGACCTCAACATGGTGAGCAAAGAGCAACATACCCATACCATGTAAATTAGCCAGAAATTGAGATTAAACAGTACAATCATGAAAAATAACATAAATTCAGAGGGACAAGGAAAAGAAAATAATATTGATGGACTATTGAAATGCCATTTATTTAAAACTGGGGTTTTTTTCCATAAACCGGTGTTTATGAAATAGCTATTAGAAGAGGAGGGAATTTGCTTAAAGTCAGAAGGTTTCACAATTTATTTTTTAGCCTCTCTAAAGCAACAGGGAACAGGTGCAGTAGTTATGTTTAAGAGGGTGAGGACAAGAGCTAGTGAAGTAAGGAAAGAAACTAGTGAAAACTGTTACAGCAATAAAATTGCAACGATATATTTCTAAAATAAAGGAAGTTGCAAGAACCATTCACACAACCTCCCAACCTCCATAGTGCAAGAGTTTTCATCCAGGCTGGCAGAAGAAAACAAATTTCAAGACTTAAGCAGGCACTGTAGAATCGCCAAGGTCTGAATTATAATCTGTACTTTGTTCCACAAAAGTAGCACTTGTGAGCTTCTAAAGAGTTCAATTTATGAACAAAACCTGGAGATCAAGACATCTGGATCTTGTTTTTAATCTCAGTGCATCACATCCACAATATCAGGCTAATAAAGGCATCCTCAATATAATAAACAAAACATTTCATAAGTATGACAAAAATTGAAAACTAAGCTTATTTTAGAGTCTACTGATATGTTTAAATCCAAGATGTGTCTTGACATTGTAAAAAACTCTGAAAAAATCATACCCACAGGATCCTGGAATATTCAAATCAGGTTATCCCTACAGCTGTCTGGAAATATTCAGAGCAAAGAGAATGTGAGCAGGATAATCTTATGGAAAATTGCATCCTCTCTTCTGAAAGAATTTTAGTCTTTTTGGAGTATGTCAAGACTATGCTCCACCACTCCCATTTTTTTTTTTCCTCTCCACATTCCAGCCAGTAGGTGAATTAAAAAAAAAAAATCCACAAAGAAACCCGCACCAAACCCAACTAAAAACAAAAAATAACCCCCAAAATTCCCAACAAACACCCCCAAACAAACAAAAATCACAACAAAACAAAACCAAAAACCCCCCAAAATAAAAAACAATTGACAAAACCAAATTAGTCAAGATTTGGAAGTGAATCTCTTCTGTCCCCTGAAGCCAATTTGTTTAAAATATAACAACTTACCTTTCTAGTTACTCAGCTGTAATAAGCAAAATAGCAATCAAACCAAAAATTTAAAGTATCAGGTACCTCTGAGCCCCTTCTCCAATACTGCAAAGCTATATTCAGCCTTCTTTCATGAATGGTAACTGTCTCTACATCATCTAGATGTGTTTTTTCATCTTCCAACAAAATTGCAGAAGTAAATAACAATTTCTGATCTTTATGGAGGGCCATGCCCTCATATGAGGGGAAAGTACAGTAAGCAGCTACAAAAGAGAGGGTGGCAAAAATATCACCTTAGTGTTTGTTACTGTACTGCAAGTTGTTAGAGGTGAATAAACAAGAGTTAAAAGGGATCCAATCCCATTTCCTACACTGCAGGGAAGTTTGCAGGCAGCATAAGATAAATTGCCCTAGTCATAGGTCATCTTTAATGTTTATAGAGCACTTTCCTTGTGAATGATCCCAGTGAGTCATGAGTGCTACAAACAAATTACACTAACATACACAGTGGCTTGTACTTGCCAGAAATACCAATAAAAGGAATTCAGTATGCAAATAATACATATAGTTTCTTGGCTAAATAAGAATTTTGCTTTCATAGACTGAAAAATTGCTTTAAAAAACCATAAATGGCCATAATTTAATCATTCCCTACCATCTATGATATGAGTTAGTATCAGTCCAAACGAGTCCCTGGCTCCTGGCCAAGAGTCACTATTTCTTTCCTTCCTTACCTTCAGCAGAAGTTTGCTGCCTAGATAAATCACTAGATACAAACCTTGAATTACTAGTGGTCTTTAAACACCCTGGTTATTCAAATTAAACTACGTTGCTAGTAACTATTATTTACTTGCTTTTTTGTGTTTTGGTTGTTCATTTGTTGTTTTGTTGTATGGTGTGGTGTGTAGAGTCACGTGTGTCTCCCCTCCCCCTTGCATTACCCCTGTCCCTGAGAGTCCTTATTCCATTGTTTTATCATCCAGACTTCACTTTACAACCTGAAGAACTGACCACATAACTTGCATGAACTTATATATATAGGACATATATATATATAGGACTTACATAGAACTTATATAAGACTGCCATAGATACACCAGACAACATTGACTTGGGGGGCCATGATGTGTGCATGACAGAGTGTAAGGCACACTTACACAAGAAATGCATTTTCTTTCTAACACCACTCTTCTGAAAATAAATTTTACAAACTTAGAATCATTCTGCTGGATTCTGACCACAAGCAAAAAAGCAACATTAGGCTGAGTTCAGTGTTCGCTTGTATAAATTCCCACTGTCATGCATTCTGAGAAACCCAGCCATGAAAACTGAAGCCATATTCTGACTCATTCAGTTACCTGATGGGTAGGTGGTTCAATGAGTCATTCTGTATTTTCAAGTACAGACCAACAAATCTGACAAGAGATTCAAGGTGATGGGCTTTATATTTTTATAGCCATCATACACTCAGTGTCCTTATATCTAACTATGTGTTATCCTTTTCACATCCCTAGTGCAGATCCAAGACTCTTTGCAGACTACTTGACTAAATACAGACATGTGTCCATGTTCATTAATTGAATTCTATATTTCATAAGTACAGCTCCATCCATGTTTCAACTTGGATACCACATTCTCACAAAACCAGATTTCTGTTATTGGAAGAGAGATCACTGTCACAACAAAATTCTTTGTCAGGAGAACTACTGATGAAGAATGAAGTTTTGACTTTAAATGATGTAATTTCCAGCACAATTCCAGAGTTTAGTGTGCAATCACACAACAGAAGGGAAAACCAAAGTTTCAAATGTACTCCTATACCATTCCTGTTGGATGTATAAAGGAAACTGTCTTTCTCAACAGGTTTTAGATTATACTCAGGCAGTATTAAATGCCCTCCTCTGAAAAGGACAAAAGTCAGTTTTAGCAGATTTTTGTCAGTTTTACTGCTTTGAGTGTATTCTTGCTTAGAGAGGAAAAAATTCAGATTAAAAACCAACAGTAAGAAGAAGGGGGAGGAGGGAGTGGAAACCCATTTCTATTGCTGTGTTTTACTATAAAATTTCAAACATGCATATCAAGCTTTGGGTAATTTAACACAACTAAATTGTGGAGTAATTTCACCACTCTCCTTATGGAAGTTATTTACTTTTATATACCATAACATAAGCATCTTGCGTAGCATTTCCATGTTCTTGGCCATTCAGAGTTCACTCATATTCTGGAAACAAGATTCAATGGTTTTGGGTTTTTTTTATTTTCCAAAAATTTCTTTTTTTCAGCAGATCTCTGCTGGTTGCTTTAAAGTCATCAACATTATTCTAAAAGAGCAGTAAGGAATGTCAGAGATGTTTAATTTTAACAAAGATCCAGAACCAGCTCTATAATGATTTTTCTTAAGTATTTGAGGTTATTTCTGTAAAAAAATGAATTTATTCCTTGTTGCATCAATTCCCTTTTGGTCCCATCTTTCTAATAACAGCAAAAGGAACCAAGATCTTGAAGCGAAATTGAATAAAAAAAGGATAGGCAATGAAAGTACTTTATGAATTGGATTGCTAAACTGCTGCAGGTGTTCTTCTCCAAAAGTTTCAGACTAACAGCAAGGAAATCAGATGCATTATCTTGTTAGGGATTTTGGAACCCACTTTCCATAATGATATTCGAAAACTAGAATACTAAAAGTAGCATTGACCATGCCCTCAATAACAGTGTTCTCAGTTTCCCATGTAACTTGGTGAAGTTTTAAGGCCTAATTTCTCTACTGCCAATGTCACAGTTTTACCCTGTAAACAGTGGGTTGTTGCTAAAAAATCATTATCAGAAAAAAACACTGTATGGACCATGACAAGCTATGATATTCACATGTTTTCTATATGTACCTAGCCAACAAATCACAAGCACAACAGAACAGAAATGCATATGAGGATATTCATGAATTACAGCTTCTTTAAAAAAACCCCCATTCTTCCTCATCCTCACCTGTCCCATTCCCACCCCTTCCCCAAATGCGTGATAGAGTCACAAAGAATGGAAGAAAAGACAATATGGAAATAAATCTATCCAAGCATCAAAAAAAATTATAAGGTTTTGAAAATGAGAGGGAGCCAAAGGAATAAATTTTGGAAAGAGGAAGAATTAATTTTAATCTGCAGGTTCAGTCTAACAAAAATGGTGACTTTTAACAAGTCACCTATGCAGGCTCAGCAAGCTGATGTAGCTTATGACTAATTAAAAAATCAGATAATGAATGTAGTCAAGGTCCACCTGTAAAAGTGTGGTCCGATAGCAGAGCAGCCAACTATTGTAGTCATGAACAGATGACAAGTAATACCATAAGAAATAGTCAAATCTAGCAGTTAAACAGGATAAAAAACACAGATAATGCAAACTATATACCTGAAGAGAACCTTACCTGACAGTTATGGTGCCACTCACTGTATGCAGAAAAAGCAGGATCCATCAGCAGCATTACACTCTTTTCCTCTGGAAGAATTCCCTGAATAATTCTTCTTTTGGATGACCAAACTATTTGAAATATTTTGTTAAGCAGAAAGCAAATTCACACAGAACCTGCTGGGGAAGTGGTTTGGTTCAAAGCATCTCTCACGAAAAGCATGCATTTGTACAAATTAAATAGTATGAGAAAGGGAATTCAAGTCTTGAGGGATACAGTAATAGTTGCTCACTTCCAATATGGCTGAAAACACAGACTTATTATGTCTATTGTTTCCGGAAATACCTAGGAAGAAAACTTCCACGACAGGGCAAGGCAGAGAAAAGATCTTTTACTATGAGTTTAGCTATAGCAATCCATGACGCGCGAGCGCCGGGATCACAGAATTCTACAAATTTATGATTCTACTTAATTTCCCTATCTAGAAAATACATCCAATGTCTAATTAGTCCACCCCCCTGCTATCTATAACCACTCCCCAGGAACACCCCCTTAGAATTGAGTCGGTGGTCCCAAGACCACTCCTTCCTCCCCCCACCCTCGTCTTCATCACATTACGTCTTCTACTTGGAGTTCTTCCAGTACCCTCTAACCCCATCTCTATACTACGACTAAACAATATTGTATTTTGACTATAACATGTTCTAGTAGCTATCTGAACACAGCCTAATATCTCCCCCTTAGCACAGAAACAGGCTTCAAGAATGTGACACAGAGGTTAAAATCTAGCTTAAGTATTTGGTACAGGGGTTATAAACTACTTTTTAAATGCAAAAGACTATAAAACTATGTAAAATTACATTAAAATCTACAACTATATTAAGGCTTATGGCAACACTATTAGCTTTATAAACAATAAATTTCTTCTCTCCAGTACGGGAAACAGAAAGACCATATAATGGATAATGTTTGTATTAGAGTGAATAGGGCATTTGTCTTAATAAAAGAGAGGCACGCAGCTGAGGTGTTTTGATGTTGGTACTCATTTAAATAAAGGTTGTCCTCACCTTTGTGAGCAAAAGCAATTTTTACAGCAAAATAAAATGGCCTATGGATAAACAACAAAATTGGCTTACCCTGACAAGTAATAAAACATGCATGTGATGAAAGATGCTTTTTCTTTCGTGTATGCTGACCTACTCATGATGTAAATCTTGCATGATAGTTGAAAATATGTCAATGACACAGTTTATACATTATAGACCAATAATAAAAACTAACTAAACAGATAACACTGTGTGTCATCTCTTCTTTAAGCAAGCCAAGTCTCAGGGTATTTTAAGAATAGAAGGCTTACATGGGTCTCCTTAGACATTGATATACAGACACAGAAACTCATTCTTCTGGAGCAGTACATAAAGAACATTACATGTGATATAGTCCTTGAGTGCAGTTTTAAGAAAAGAAGATGAAAACTGCAGTGGGGTTGATCCTTTTTCAGCCTTACATACAGCTGGTTCGATTCGAAATATTTGTAACATCCAGTTTGACAAAAAGAGGAAAAAGTGTTCTAGCTGAGGGAAGTTTTTTCATGGTTTTTGAGATACATAGCTATTTTGACTGCTTAAAAATCTCACATCCTTTTTTCTAATACAGATACATTAATTAGAAATGACAGTATGCCTCTCCTTAAAAGCAGGCACATGGTAATGACCTGTTCCTGTTTTCTGATTTCTTGGTTAATAGAGATTAATACAAGAACAGTGTCTTAAACAGTAACAGCTACAGCCACTTTGAAACATTTTAAAGGCAATCAATAATCAGGGTCAGGGAAAACACTGATAAAAGAAAAACTTGAATCAGATAATGTTATTGTAATATTTACTTTGACCTTTGGTAATGTCAAATGCATAACAATCAGAGCTGTGAGGAACTAATAAAGAAGGCTGGTGTTCTCTCCTGATGATTTCTCTTTCTCCTTATGGTAAGTAACTATCTCAAAAACTACAGCATGACCGATAAAAGTCCTGTTTTTTCATTGCATTGTGGGCAGTACACAGAAATCTGCTCATATTTGTTCTCTGAGTCTAACCATAGGCATTTGTGCTGGTTTAAAGGTAAACCGGCAGGAGAAATGAATCCAACTCACAAAGAGATTACAAGTCAGAATTACAATTTAATAGAAAGATCACAATAACTACAATGATACAGAGAAAATTAATTTGACCCACAAAAACAGATGTATAACCCAGCACCTTGGGGCACAAACACAATGCAACTCACCAGCCCCTGTGCTGAACACCACATGGCCCCTGTGAGCAGAAAGTAAAAGGAAAGAGGAAACCTGTTGGTGAGGATGATGGTCACAGTCTGGTCAAGAGTGGCAGTCACAGCCCTGTTGAGGCTCTGGTCCTCCTCTGGATCCGACAAGTGCCAGAAGTCCCAAAACCCCAAGATTATATATGCTTAGGCTCAGGTGGGAATGACCAATACCTTCCCCAGGGTGGAGAGTTTCACAGTGGGTGAGTTACTCTGTGAGGTGAGTCATGGCATATTTTTTGAATCCCTGATGGCCCATTAGCAGACATGACCCCTCAGGCTGGGTGTGAAGGTGCTAATGACTCCCCGGAGGGGTGTTATCACACCTGAGTCATTGGTGTGAAGACAGGAAACCTTTCTTATCTCACAGAAGTTCCCAAGCACCCACCCGGTAGCCTGAGGGGTCAGGTGTGCCCTGGGCAGCTGCTGCAAATGATCCATTGTTATCAGTTCATGAGAAATTACATAGAGGGTGTAGAATAACACAGTCTTAGCCACACCCACACAGTGACAAACTGGTCCCAGCCACTATAACCAGGACAGCATTTTAAGAGTTTAGTGACTTTAACAACCAATAGTGTCTTTAATATAAATTGTCACCAACCCATCATCTCTCCTGTCTCTCTGGGTTGAGTTTTATTTGGGTGAGAAGGAATTGCCATCCTTAATACATGTCAGAAACTTCATTTCTCCCTCTCTTTTTCTCCTTCTTACTATACATATCCTAATTGGGTTTCAAAGCCAAGAGAATGTTTCTGACAAAAATCCAGCCTTTGAGGGAGCTCTTCCACAGATGTCTCATTATATGATCTTAAAGTAACAAAGAGACAACCTGAAATGAAAAACAGGCCCAGAATTCATTCCAGATCTTCATGCACATTTTCGTGGAAGCAGGAAAGGAGAGTTGGAGAACTGGTTACATAATGCACGAGTATTTGAGAGCATCCAAAAATAAGATAAGTAGTGAGAGAAAAATAGAGCAACAAATCTTAACATTCACATAACCAGTAATTTTCACTGACTATTGGAGACCTTCCTTTATTAAGTAAAAATCTCAAGCAGCTAAATGGAAAGAACTAATTTTTTGTGAAAAGGAACAAATGACTGATTTTAGTAAAAATTTACCCACAAAATCTAAAGAAATAAATCACACATGCATTCTAGTACATAAAACACCAAAAAAAAAAGTCACCTCAGGAAACACTCTTTTCTTTTCATAGCATTCTTAAGAATCTTCAGTGGGCAATCTGTTTGCTAAATCTACACTGAAATGCTCTGTAGCATCACTTGCCAGACATGCTGGCTATGTGATAGAATAGCAAAATGACCTAATTTAAAAGAAGGAAAAACAACACACATCTAAATAATTCCAGTAATTTGCAAAGGCCTGGAGTTCTCCTATTTGGCCTGCACACAGCTGCAAACTAAAAAAAAAAAATCACACTCAAGATCCAGTGCAATAGCTGAAGAATGCAGCTAAGCCTATACTAGCAAAACAACCATAGATTTTTGTTTAAGAAAACAGCTGCAGTAAATGTTCTAAACAGAAAACAGCTGAAGGACATCAAAGGAAATAATAGTTTGTCTCTGGCTTTTAAAGAACAGATTGCTAAAATCAAACATAGCTAGTCTACTCAGGAAATACAAAACTTGAGAATAAAAAAATCCATATCTGGACAATAGAAGCGAACTCAGTATCTACTTTCCTGAGACACTAAGAAAAGCAACAGTCAGAAAACATGACATTAAATGGCAAAAAGTTTTAGAGAAAAAAATCTTTGGTACATTGAGCACAAGCACAATTTTAGGGTAAGCAATTAACAAGGGAGTCATTCCTGCAAACTGTTCCTCCACTCTCCAAGAAAAGAAATGTTCTTTATGTTCCTTTACCTTTAAATACAAGCTTTAAGCAGCAAAGTTTCTAAGACACATGTTTCGGGGAAAACAACAGGACCAGAGAAAATTGTCCTTATGTTTGTATCAGTATATTGTCATTGGATAAACACAGATTTTAATTACATTCAGGTATGTAAAGATAGGTAAGAAAATGCATGTGTGAAATGTTCTTTTACAGGAATTATTCATTCTCTTGAGCTGTTTGTATGTATGGATGTGCAGCAATATCACCAGTGTGCTTTGAACTATTTTCTTTTAGAAGATTAAAAACAGAAAGAGTAAAAATTGGCTCAAATTACCCAGTGTGCATCTGCAAAGTTAAGAGAGTAGCTCCATGAGACACTGAACAAGAGATAGCTGGAAATTACACTAGGGTCTGACCTCCATTAACACAAAAATAAGGCACCATTACTATGGCAACTGTCTTTGATTACAGGTGGAGGTAGTTGACATTTTTCCTCTCTCTGTAATATCCCTATAGGCCACATAAGAACTCAGGAAAACACATTTTTTCTGGAGTTATAGTTTTATGTTTCAAAACCCACAGAGAAATTTTATCTATCATTCAGTGACAGACTGGAAATGCAAGAGGTACACTGTCCACCTTCGTGGCTGGCAAGGTATCTTCTTGTTTGGAGGACTTGAATTCATTTTTAGCAACTGTGAATTCCAGCCAATCTATGGGGTTGTTGCAAATCAGAGAGTAGATACTGAAACCCCAAGCTTACATTAATTTTTTTCCTGGTTGTGTCTTTTTAGAGCCTCCTTTTGATATGGAATAGGCTGTAACTCCTCTTTTTTATTTACCCCTGCACTCCATGAAAAGAACTCAACACCACTGAAATAGTTTATAAACACTTTCCTGCAACAAAGGCACATACACAGGTACCCATCTATCTACTCTTCTTTCTTGGATGGAGTTAAATGCCCTGTGAGTTATATTGGTTTTATCATTGTGAAAATCACGTTGTCTTAGTGGGAACAGTAAGAATGAGTTGCTTTATTTGGAAGGCACTACTATGTAATTTATGAACTTCCTTAAATGCACTCACATCCCAGAGACCAAGCTTGACAAATGACAAAAATTTTCACAGAGGACCCTGCAATAATGTTAAATTTTTGAACATAGCTTTTGGTACTGACTAAAGCTGATTTTATGTGTAAATGCTGGTTTGCCAGTTATACTACACAAGGGCTAATAAATTTCACATTCCCTATACTAAACACATATATATATTCTCAAAATAACTTCACTGCTCACTATGAAATATCTTCTGCATGATGCAAGCTAAAGACTGGAAAAACAGTGTTTTAAGTTTTCAATAATATAATACTTCAGTTGACCACTATGTTTTTCAGGAAGTCACACATAACAAAAAATAACAGTTTTCAAGGAAAAAAATCCTCCTAACCTTAGCAACAGTAGTCACTGCCATATGAAGTTTAAAAATTTCTCTGTGAACTACATTTTTTGTTTGGTGTAGGTTTTTCTTGAACATTTCTGCTATCAATTAAGTATTATCAGATGCATAAGAATTCTAAGACCTAATTCCTTTGTTCTTTAGTTGGTCCAGGATGCTAGACAGCTTAATGTAAAGTTTTAACCTGCAAGGTTTTCTCCATTGTTTTTCTTTTGGCAATTCTTCTTTTATAAGGGTCATAAAGGCACCAGTCTGTAAAATCTGTTTCAGGTTTTGTTGCTCAGTTGTACTAATCTCAGTATCCCATTCTTTTTATAAGAGACTGGTGTCTTTCTTTTTTCAATTAGAATTCTCTGAATGATTCTTCATGATGTGGAAAGTCTTCATCTCTTCAAGGAATCTGATTCAGTTAACCTAAAGTGACCTCAATTTTGAACACAATAGAAATAATTTGTTTTCCTTACCTCTACTTTTTAACACAGTCATGCTTAGATGATCTTTTCTGGTAACATCAGTAAGAACTTAAAAAGAGGATTTAGGTAAAACATTATAGGAACAGAAAAGCTAATTGAAATTTCAATAAAAAATTAATTGCCACATCCCACTACAATAAGGAGGTCAAGTCTTCCTCTTACACTCATAGTACACATTGTCAGAAATACATTGATGCAGAAAAAAGACCAGTAATAGTACCATTGATCTTGCATTCATTTGTAGTTGGGAGAAAGGCAAAACAAAGCATTTATTAATACTATGCTCTTTGCAGCACATACTAGTGCTGGGATAGTAATGAATATACTCAAAAATATATGGAATGTCCAGACGTATGCTATCACATTTACACTATTTTGTATACATTTATGCAGTCATATAAAAAGGTAATTTTGGGATGCTTCAGATTATGAAGTTTCCTTGGAAGTTTTTCCTGTATTTCCACCACTTTTAGACATGGTGTTATGAGTCCTTTCTTCCTGGCTGTAGTTTCTCTCACTAAAATATGTGTTAGTTCATTGCAGAGGATACTATTGGGAGTATCTCCAAACTGCTCGTTCTTTACCCTTACTTAATCTAATCCCATACCCACAGTAGTGTCACATCCTTGACACCACTGTTGACTGTTGCTGTCAGGATTTCTGATTGGCATTGATATATTTTGTTATATAGGAATTACAGAAGTGAAGCGTGATCTCTGTAATACTAATGGTCCACTTCTACTACAGCCTGAATGTAAAACATCTCTGTCACATTTCTGATAACTGGACCAGTTACCTTTTTATTTTATGTTAATAATAGTTTTACCTTTCATGCTTGATTAACCTGCTTACAATAAATGGAGGAAAAGCTATGTAATCAGTAATTTTCAGCTAACAGTAAACTTTTCTTGTATGTTTTACTTATTGATATCCAATTAGCTAATGACAGAGTTTTTGTGAAAGAGGTTTTCTATAAAGTCTTTACTATCCAATTTTGACATACAGATAGAACTAACAAAGTATATTATTACATTTTCCCAAAATGTTATAAGAATCTTTGCCTACAGACTTGTACTTCACCTAAATGGTCTCTAATATAAACATCAGTTTGTTGTTAAATTGAAAGGAAAAAACAAGTTTCTAAAATTATACTCAAATTCTTATGCTATCTCTGAGCAGGTACTCCAATATATTATCCTGTGAATGAAAAAACCAAAAACCTCAAAAGACTGAACTAAAAAACATACCAACTTTATTTGGTACCATTATTCTATTTCTTTCACATGGTTTCATGTTACATTTATATAAGATATATTTTAAATTGGTTTGTCAAATGAATGGGTTTAGAACACCCATGTTCTTTTCCTTTTTCTTTGTATGTAAATTGGTATGTGACGTTCCTCTAGACATTTCTGTTGCATGCTGTTAGAAAACACTTAAATATTGCTGTAACTGTAATTGTTTCTTGCAGACAGTCTTTGAAAGCACTGCCAAGTTAAAGCCAGGACTCTATGGAGAGGGCAACTGCACTTGGTGGGTAAGAAGCTTCTCAGAGCTAAAGAGCAAAAGACAAAGGCTAACTATTAGAAACACTCTTTCCTCCTCTTTTTTTTCCCCCATTGCCTTCCCTTGCTTCAACAAAAATTGAAGACAAAGTTTTTCAACAAAAATTGAAGACAAAGTTTTTCACTTCAGTCTGCACTGAAAAACAGTATGGAGCACTGAAAAGACAATGACTTGCTGCATTCCTTCATTTTTAGGAAAAAAAGAATTCAGAACTTTTAGAAAAAAAGGAAAAAAAAGAAAAGCCTGAATCAAACTCAGCATTGTTTTCTGTGCCTAGTTTGATGAAAGTGGATAACCTTCAGTTATTTCAAGTGTTGTTTTAAGCCACCATATCTTCTGTGGCTAATAAGCCCATTTCAAGGAAAGAAATATGGAATTATGCTTAGACTTTAATTATACTTCCCCAGAAGGACAATCTGCCTATTGAATACCAACCTAGAAGAAAGGTGCTAGTAGATTTCTAGATAGTGAGTGTATGAATACCAGGCCATTGCTGATTTCACTGGGAGAGCAGTAGAGAAAAATCAGAAAATCATACATAAAATTTCAGATTCAAGGAAGCACAGAAGCAATGAAGAAACCATGTTGAGGAAGATAATCAAGCTGAGGAAACTAGAAGGGATATATTAGAAGACTTTCTTTAATTGTATCATTTAAGAACTTAAATCTGGTTATGATCACAGCATGACATGAATCAAAAATAGCCTTAAAAAGTCAATGTTATACTACACTGTTTTGAATTTGTCTAAGGGAGAATTGGGTCTTTCCTAAGCCTTATATCTTCTAAGGCTACAGAAAGAAAAAAAAAAAATGTATTATGATTTATTATGTAGCAAGGGATGGACAGTGGCCATCCAGTTGTAAAAATTATTGCAAGGAACATTATTCACCACGCAAAATGCAATGAGTGGATTCACTTTTCTATTGACTGATAGCGCTTAGAAAGTCACTGAAGTTTTAAACAATTTTTTTATTTATCCTTATATGTTCTTCAGAAGTGTATTAGATGTTAAAGAATATATGTATGAAGTCACATTACAGGTGTGATGTGTCACATTTACATTCCCTTTCCATTAAGAAACTAACCACTTTTTGCTAGCATCTCTGCCAGTTCAATGGAACAGTAGCATACCACACTATCAAGTACAATCAATGGCATTTGCTGACATGAACATTTTAATTATGCATTACAGAAATTTAGTCAATTTTAGAGGATCTTTATACTTGTATTCTCAACTCATAATTATTTCAACAGTTCCACATCGCAATTTGATCAATTGAAGGGCACAGGAAACTCTCATGTATACTTTACAAAGAGATAGTATTTGTAATAAAAATGCATCACACAGCAATCTTCTTCACTGCTACTTGCAAAATAGTTTATTCTGTGATATTAGAACTGATGCTATCTACCTAGTGCTAATGGCAGGCCTTGCCATCACTCCCTTGCAAGGACTGACTGAACATAATTACTAAGAAACAAAAATATGAGCCATCTAGAAGCACCAATTGTCTGCAAAAAAGCTGTGCCTGCATAAGATAATTTTCTCAGTAGCACAGTACTTGAATTTCCACAAAAGGATCCTGAAATCAGCAAAGTTTTCCACAGACAAAGGGTATTTCCATCTTAAACTCTGTTCAACTCACAACTTCCTGTGTAGTGCAGCTGAACCTTGACTATACAGTTTGCAGGTCCTTCCATACTAAAGAGAAAAATTACCATTGCTCTTGCAGTACTGGCTGTATGTTTATCATTAAAAGGGATGGAGGAGAGGTAATCTGCCACTCAAATCACATTTCACTAGACATGTGCAGGGCTTTGAAGCATAAACATGAGTTTGCCAGTTTGAATTTGAGTTGGCAGGAGCACAGCAGTGACAGAGAGCAGACTGACAGCAAAAGGTGAAGTGTGATGTGTTGATCTAGAAGGTGTCAGTTCAGGGGTGGTATTTACTGATACCATCTATAAATGGGACAAGATGAGGTGGCCTGAGGACAATCTGTAGGAGATAGAGGAAGGAGAATGAATCTTCGAACTCTAATGGAAACTGAAAGTAGATAGAAGCTGAAAAAAAAAATATTCTTGGATAATAAGAATAGAAAAGAAGCTAAACAGGGTATACAATACTAGTCTAGATAAAAGAGCAGGGACTGACATATTACAGTACTTCTGAGAAAGATTTAGGTTATGATACCTGAGAAATTCTCCCAGCACTGTATTGCTATCTTCATGTGTACTGATACAATTTCTTAGGGGGAAAGAGATGAAGTGTTTTAAAAAGGAAATTGAAAAGTCATAATTGAATATAGCCTTTCCAGTTGCCAAAAAAATCAAAATGCCCATATTTGCACAGCCCTTCCCCTCCTCAGTGAAGATCAACTTGATATAGGCTAGCATATTGTACATCAGATCCCTGACAATGCTTTATTAGCAACATTTAATACATGTTACCATGTAACTGATTAACAGAATTTGGGCAAACTTCATTGTCTTGCACAGGAACTAGGATTCTGCATTGCCTTTCCAGGTCAGTGTTGCAACACTGCATGTGAGCCCTTTAATCAGGATGTTTTCCCAGACTGAGGGCGTGGATTTGGATCCATTTCTGGAAAAGGAGGGATTAAATTTGTCTGTCTTGTATTCTAGGCAAATGTGCTAACTTTGTGGAAGACTAAGACCACCTTTGTAAAGGGAAGAAATCACCCAAGAAATAAATCCAATGTCTGAGTCGTAATAGTCTTGAATAAGGCACACAAACCTTGGGGAAGAGTAGAAAGACAGATATAAGCACATAGTCTGTGCTTTTCATAGCCCTCTACATGGGGCAGCAGTGTAAATGATGCAGCACTGTACACTAATTTACAAAGACATTTGCAGTCCAACACCAAACAAACAGTTTTTTTGCTGTTCTATTTTAAATTGCAATGTAATATCAACATAAGGACCCAATTAAACAAAGCAAAGGCTAGTTCTGTATTATTTTAAAACTGATTCTTCAGTGTGTTAATGAATACTGTGATTTCAGATAATCTGTTAGATCTAGGAAGTCTGTCTTTCTTCTTTTTACTGAAAAATGTTGGACCAGAACTCAGTAACAAAAATGCTTACGTGTATGCTGGTACATTTCATTATCCCTTTTTTGTTATTGATGAATATTGATTCATTAGAAACATTGATGAAAGTTAACATTTCCAGGTTGTCTCCTAGAATTATTAATGTGGAAATGGGAATGAAACCATACGCTGAAAGGAAAAATTAAACTGTTCACTAAGTATTGTGAGGCAGAGTTGTGTTGTTGCTTTTCTCCTCAAAAAAATATTACTTCACCCTTGTCATAGATCTTTTACCTTCTGTCCTTTCAGTTCACTGACATTTTGATACAGAAGGCCTACAGCAGCAGCTAAAAATAAAATGTACTGTTATTTATTTGGATCAGTAGAACTTTTGACTTATAACCAATATAGGGTGAGGGAACAGGGAATGTATGCTGCATTCAGATGACATCTGATGGAAAGCAATGCCAAATTTAAATCTCTGATATTTACCAGTAACAAAACCATATATTATTACATAACCAAAGGATTACTGTCTTGGATAGTGATATGAATACATCATGGCTATTGTTTTTAGGTAAAGGTATGTTAGCAAACAACTCTTACTGAAAGGTTAAACTACTGGACTGTATATAAGTATCTAGTAATGACTAAGTCTTAACAGACTTTGTAAACACTGAGATGCTCACAAAACAATTAGCAAATTTGACTACCAGAATGAAACCATTATTCTTTAAAAATACATTTTTCCAACTTTGCCTGGAGGTCAGGGTGACAGCAGAAACACAGAAAATAGTCTACCAAATTCATGTTGCTATTAAATTATAGTCTGATTTCATAATAAATGCTTTCTCTTTTCTTTTTAAAATGTCATTTTTAATATCTATAACATTATAGAAGTAACTACAATTTTTTGAGCAGAAGGACATATAGGGCACTACATTGTAGAGCTGGTTTCACCTTACTGCAAAGCTATTCCACTTTTTAATTTTTTTAAGCTTAATCCCAGTATCTTATACTGGTCTGCAAGAACAAGATTGCAGATGTTTCCAGTCTTTGCAACAGTCAAGTTATTCATCCTGCAGTAGATTATAAATATCTTGCAGTTATTTTTCTTTTTTTTTAACTTTTTTTTTTTTAGTTTGGGTTTGATTTTTTTGTTTAGTTTTGTTTTTTTCCTTCTCCTTGTGAGAGTAAGCAAATAAGGAAGAGAGAAAAAAATGCTAGAATACTATTGGAATATGTCAGAAAGAGGAAAGTAAGGCACCAAATACGCTGGTGCAACTATGAAAGAGCATTCACATCCAGTTGTAATTGAGTTTTGTGACTGAGTGCAAATACAAGCCAAGATCCACCTCAAACCCATATTTTATTGGCAGAAGAAATAACGAGACAAAAAAAATGAGCTGAAGCATAAACCATCACACAAACAGGATTAATGATCCAGACTCAGATGGAAGCAATCCAAGTTCCAGTTTCATTAAGACCCAAAGTAAGGTGGTAGAATTTCCACAGGAAATTTAATCGTACAATTTGTATAAAAATAAGTTAAACATTGTTGCCAAAGGATTCAGAATGTAACTACTGGGAAATGTCTCATTGCCACAGTGACCAGGAAATGATAGAGTTTTCAATACTCAATGAAGTAAGGAAGGGTATCAACAAAACCTCCTGGACTTCTGAAGGGAAGTTGGTTCAGAGTATCTTGGGAAACAGCCCATAAAAACAAAGGGGTCCAGGAAGAATGGACATACTTCAAGAAAGAAATCTTGAAAGTGCAGGAGCAGACTGCCCCTATGTGCTGAAAGGCAAGCCAGCGTGGGAGACGATGGGCCTGGCTGAACAGGGAGGTTTTGCAGGAGTTTAGGGAAAAAAAGAGAGTTTATTGCCTTTAGAAAAAAAGGCAGGCAACTCATAAAGTGTTTAGAAATGTAGTTAGGTCAAGTAAAAAGAAAATTAGTGGAGAAAAGCACAATTTGAACTTAATCTGGCTACTTCTGTTGAAGATAACAAAAGGTGTTTTTATAAATACTTCAATAACAAAAGAAGAGGCAAGGAAAATTTCCATTTTTCTTAGTCATGGGGTGGGGATCATAGTTACCAAAGATGAGGAAAAGGCTGAGTTCCTTAAGACTTTCTCTGCCTCAGTTTGCAACAATAAGACAGGTCATCCTCAGGACAACTGGCCTCCTGAGCTGGTAGACATGGACAGGGAGCCAGAGCCCCATAATAGACCCCTGTAATTCAGGAGGAAGAAGTCAGTGACCTGCTGAGCCTCTTGAATCCTCACAGGGATATGGGCCCACATAGGTTCCATCCTAGCATAATGAGGGATCATCATGAGGGTGAGAAGAGCTCGCCAAGCTGCTCTCCATCATTTATCAAAATTCCTGGCTCACCACATTATTTCTGACGCAGGCCAGGATGCCACTGGAAGACTGAAATCTGGAAAATGCAGGAAAGCACATAAGCAGGAAGGAAGGCACAATCTAAGAATGTCCGTGTACAACTGCAAAGACAAGTCCCAGGGATGAGTCCAAAAGACAATTGGGAACAAACTTCTTCTAGGTATACATTCTTATATTTGTAAA
>VXBX01008045.1:1160638-1201338 GCA_013400415.1 Scytalopus superciliaris
AAAAAAAAAAAAAAGATACTCAAGCTTATTTCATGTTAACTGGCAAGCTTCAACTTAAGAGCACTACAGGAAAACATATTGAAGGAAAAACGTATAATTCCCAGCTAAATATTATTTTCTTCCTGTAATAACTGCACAAAAAGAATGAGGGCTGGTTCTGGTTTGACACTAACTGAAATGTTTCCAGTTATTTTATGGGGAATACTAGTCCTACTTAGTCTCCATTTCTGCTCTTCTTCCATCCCCCAACATATCCCCTTAAACTTCTTGCCACTAGCTGCATGTTGCCTCCAAATTCTTTGGACTCTGTTATTCCTTGGTGGGGGTGGAAATCAGCGTGAGGGAAAAAGAAACAATATTCAATCGGCACCTAAAAACTGACCCCTAAATTCCCACTTCAGCCTCCAAGTAAAACAAAGATCTATCTGTTTCTTGTTCTGTTGTCTTCCATCACATCACTTTTCATCCCTCATATCCAGCTTTCATTCTGTTCCTCTCCCCACCTCCTAGAGCAGCATAAGCTCCTGCTTCCCATTGAACAGACTTCCAGCATTCTCTTTTGAAAAAAATGTTGCTCCAAATAGCTGTTCTCCTCAACTATAATACATTTCTGTGCAACTTGCCACTGACTTTCACCCATACACATAGAATGTCACTGACATTTTCTGCATCTTTCTAGGCAATTTTGACTGTCTTTTAGTCTGGGAGCTTCTCAGAGTAAATGCATCTATTTGTGTTTCATTTATTACTAATCTGCTGATACTTAAACCATGAATTATCTGGAAGTTTTCATTCCAAAATGCTACAATGTCTATGGGTAGGAGTATTTGCCAGTTAAAAAAAAACCAAAAAACCGAACAAAAATACACAAAACACCAAACAAATAAAAAAAACAAAACAAACAAACAAACAAAAAAACATTCAAAAAAGGTTATTTAGCAAGCAACATTGAAAATTCTAGATTTAGAACTTGACCTTTCTTTGCTCTATGCAAGCAGACAACAGTAGCCACGAAATTGCACAAAAGCACTGACTGTAAAGGACTGGGCTTTAGATTGACCAAAGAAATTTTTTCACTCATTGTTTATTTCTCAAGTTGAAGAAATGAGTATATTGTCACTAACTTTTCAGACAAAGAAAAAAGTAAATAAAACAGTTTTAAATATATTCTAACACAAAGTAAAAATGCTAAAATCAAAGACGAAGCATTGTGTATTGTCAAAACGTTTCAAATTACTTTGAAAAAATATTTTAAAGCTCTATCTTCAGGATATAATCTAAGACGACATCTATCTTGTCTTTTTCCTATGCAAATGGATTTATCCTGTCCAAGTCTACCCATATCTTGCCATTCTCTAGATTATCACTTTTACAGAGCAAAGGAAAAGAAAGCAAAAAAATCTTTCCTACGATGCTTCAAATTAAAATCTCAGGATATGGAGGCTGGTGCTGCTGCCTTGTACCTTTGGTGTCTCAGTGCTGTTACCTTAGTAATGCTAAAGCCCCACTGTTGGCAACAGTGGAGCCTCTCTTCTCAGCTGCTGCAGCAGTCTCTTCTCAGTGCCTCTGTGGCTGTGGGTCCCTTGAGTTCCCATGCTGTTGCTCTTGTGATGTAGGTCTCATGATCTTGCACCTGCAAAAACCTTGTGTTCTTGTCGCTCTTCTCATGAAAAGCAAATACCACTGGTGGAAGGTGGTCCTTCAATCACAGAATCACAAAATCAACCACACTGGAAAACACCTCCGAGATCATCAAATCCAGCCTTTGACCCAGCACCACCTTGACAACCAGACCATGGCACTAAGTGCCACATCCAGCCTCTTCTTAAACACCTCCAGGGACAGTGACTCCAACTTTGTTTTCCTTTACCTCCTGCTTTCTGGGTTTTGTTTATACGAGGAAAAGATAAACACAGTGCAAAATAGGGTAGATAATGCCATTGAAAACTTTGCAAATACTATTTTGTAATACATGCATACAGGAACTTAACAAGAAACCAGGATGCCGTACTGGCACATGATTAGCATATTCCAATCAGTGCTAACAGCCTCATAAGCAAGAATCAAATTGCAGGGAGTTTGAGCAAGTCCCAGTGTAGAGCATATTGCACTAGGGAGAAAACATGATTTAGAAATTATCATCATCTTCACTTGTCACCTTCACCATTTCCACATGCTGTACTAGAGACTACCTCCAGACACTGACCTCTGAGGAGAGTTCTCCCTTCCTTGTTTCCTTTTGTTTTTATCCTATCCCAAAACTCCTTTTCTGTGTACTAACATATGCCATCAGCTACAGATCTCACTATGAAATCTTTTCTCATGTGAACCTGACTCAGTATACTTTGTGTAGCAATAACATTGACAAATAGATAATATAGTCTTTCTTTAGCTGGAGCATTTTGAGTGTTTTTCATCAGCCTAATATGAAATAATACATTACTAATGGCAGTGTGTCTTTGCTTTATCCCCTGCATGTAAATTGAATATAAACTCAAATATTTTCAATGTGATCTGCCTTTCAAGCAGTAGAAGGTTTATTTTAGCTGCCCCCTGCCACCTGCTTTCTGCCATGACAATAATTTTGATATGTTTCTGGTTTCCTTATGATAGCAGAAGAAGCTGGTCCTACCCTAAGGCACAAGGCTGCCTTTGAAGCAGCAGTCTATACTGGAGTCCAGCCAGCCAGCCATTCATCAACACATACACACACACACACCTACACTCTCCAGTATGTTAGTGATTGCTATTTAGAAAGCAAGATATAATAAAATCAGTTCCCTTTTCCCTGAAAATGTCCACTTTATATAGCATTAAACAATATTTAATGACTAATTAGCTGATCAGAAATTTTAATTTCAAGGGTGGGATAGGTTGGGTTTTTTTTTTCTTTTACTGTTGAGCTTTGACAAGGTAGATGTCACTATTGTAACCCCTGTGGTCTGTGCCTCATGTGGCATGACTAAAAATCTTCAGTTAATGGAAATTATAATATTTTGCAACTGCTGAATTGATCTGATACACTTTGTATTTCTTTGAGAGGCAGATATTTTTCTAAATCATCTCAGTTACAATACATCACATGATTCAAATTAGGATGCCAGTCATGATAGTAGGAAGCATGCATGACTCACCACTATATCCAGCACAGGAATGATGATTATCCTGTCTCTGTCTGAATTTTCTACCCCTTAATGGTCTGCTACTGATACCCTGGTATGTTCCAGCTTTTATAAACATCCCCATATCTTTAGACCACATGTCAGGCTTAATTTTGCCAGACTCTTGTGGCTGTAACAGCTGTTTGTTCATTTTTTGTTCTTTTTCTATGAGGAAGAGAAAGGAACTCATATGTTAGGCTTTTAGTCACTTCCCCTTAATAGAAGAAAGGGAGAGAAGCTCTGTGGTAGCTTGACAAGAAATTGAATACAATGAAACATTAGCTTTTCTGTGGTTGAATTTCAATTCGTTGTTCCAGTTTAGCTAGATCAAAACTAGAGAATGATCCCTTCTTTAAGTGTCAAACTTTCAGAGGAGGGAGGACTCAAATCTTAACATAAAATATTCATGAACAATGGTGCCGCTCTTTAAATTTCCATGAATTTATTTTCTTACTTCATTTTTACATTAATGTTTCTACTTTTTCACCTCACCCTCCCTTCCCTTCAACTTTAAATCCATCTAAAGATTTTTATAAGGTCTTATATAGATTTCTGAAGAAATTTTGATGTGAGTTTTGATGCCACCTACTTGTTAAAATGAGAAATGCATTAAGTAATAAAATACAAGTAGACAGGACAGAAAAAAGTATAAAAACTGATAATGTAAAGAGTTTCTAGGAATACATGGGGGTCTTAAATGGCAGTGCCTCTATTTCTAATGCTTATGTCTGTTTCAAGTTTGTCACTTCTCAAGGACTTTGTTTATATATACAAAAGTAGTAAAGAAATGTTATTTCTGCTTCAAAACATTGTAAACTGAGAACCGATACTCAAATATTTGCTCACTTACTAGTTGTAATTTCAATCTCTACTGTTACTTATTACTCAGTCCACATTTCCAGTATTCTTCATTATACATTGATCAATGCACTGAATTGTGCCACAGGTCACGCACAATTTTATATTTAAATTATAAAACAGAAAGAAATATGCCTGCTAGCTGAATATATAGCATTCACAGAGCATTTATGATCCGTGCATTTTCACAGACTTTACATTGATGACTGACACCATGCCAGTAACAACAATACAAGCAAAGAGCGAGCATGACAAAGAACGACAGATTTATTTTGACATAATTTATCTTGCTTGAAGTCTTCCATATAAGCAAATTCTGAGTGAGCAGAATCCTAAACACTGATAACAAATGTATATTTTTCATTTCAAATACTTATTTTTATGTTTGTTTTCAACTTTACGGCCATTTAATTTCTTACACATCTACTACAAAAAAAATCAAAATAACTTTTAAATTTTGTAAATATTGAAGATTTAGGTGTAACTTGAATACAAATACCAAATACATTGGTAAACCTACCAAACAGTGAAGCAACTCTGGAGACAAGTCACAGCTTCTCTGGAGCCAAAACTTCCTTTGCTTTTTTCTTTCTAAATAAGGAGTTTAAGACCTCCTAGAATTTAAACTCGCACTTTCCTTGTACAAAATCTATGCTCATATTTACTACTACTACAGAAACCAATATGGAACCAACACAGGATGTACTCAATTTGGAGTTCTCAGAAAATTCATATATATGCAGACCTTAGAGCAGAACGTCAATAAGGAAGATACAAATAAATAGGTAACATGAATAAATAAATAAAAAAAAAATTTCAACTTTTCTTTCTCTTGTCAAACAGGTTTTTTTGTCATAAGCATACAACTGTGAAGTAAATATGACATCTAAAGCTGTAAAAGCTTCCATTCTCCTTTTCTGGCAAAACCCCAAATTTTGTCCTGTAAGTGAAAGATGCCTTTAATTATTGTAAGTTTTGGACCCATTCCTGTGCATCTGAATGGACCTGCTTCTTTGGCTGGAAAAACACAGCCTCTGAATTTCAGGCAAAAATTATTTTATTTCAATGCAACAGTGAAACTATACAGGCAGTGGTGTCACTAGGTATGAGCAGTGCCCTTTTTCATCAAGATGAAGTGCAGTAGTAAAGTTGAACCACTATAAAAACACACTACAGAATGCCACCTAATTTTTGTTATGTTAAGGTTTGTGATTTTATGTACTGCTTACTCATTATTCCTAGTATGTTTTTAAGTACATCACACTAACTCCATCAGGAATGGTTCCAGCTTACTGATAAGACATCCATAAAAATTCATGAAGAAGAAAATCAGAATATCTATGTGTAACATCTTCAGGATTCATTATGATAATTTGGTGTTAAAAACACAAAGACAGCTATTAAAGTGAAAACACTGGTAGCAGCCCATATCTCTACAGTCTGAAGAAAACTTTAATAGTTAGCTACTGACTCATAAAATCTGTTTCCCCACCATTCACTCTCATGTTTCCTAAAACATACATGACCAGCAAAGGCTGGCGCTCATTGTGTTTAATGGCACTCCAAAACCTAAAATTAAGCATTAAGATTATTCCAAACAAAATAAAACTCTTAGGTCAATGTCATGGTTTAACCTGAGGCAGCAACCAAGCCTGTTGCTAGTGCTTGTTCACTCCCTACTCAGAGTGAGTAGCTTGGCGGGGGTGGGGGAAATGGAAAGAGTAAACATAAGAAAACTTGTGGATTGCAATAAAGACAGTTTAGGAGGTAAAACAGAAGTCACATGCAGAAGCAAAGTGAAACAAGAACTTCATTCCCAACTTCCCACCAATGGGCAGGCAGATGTTCCCCTATCCCCAGGAAAGTCGGGCCCCATCAATTGTAATGGTTACTTGGGAAGGCAAACGTCATCACTTCAAATGTCCCCACATCCTTCTCTTCCTCCAGTTTTCTATGCAAAGCATGGTGCCGCATGGTATGGAATATCTCTCCAGTCAGCAGAAGGTCAGCTGTCCCAACTGTGTCCTCTCCTAACTCCTTGTCCACCCCCAGCCTCCTTGCTGGTGGGATGGGGTGAGGAGCAAAAACGGCCTTGACTCCGCACTGCTCAGCAGTAATAAAAACACCCCTGTGTTATCAACTCTGTGTCCAGTACAAATCCAGAACTTAAACCCGTATGAGCTCCTATGAAAAAAAGTAAATCTATCCCAGCCAAAACCAGCACAACCAGGAACAGATATTACCTTTGTGGGGGTAAGAGAGGTCACAGCCACTCCTTGGGTGCTACTGCTATGCACAATTCTGATGGCAAGGTGATCCTGTGAGAGGTTCAACATCCTTTTCAGGAAAATCTGATTAGTTCAACTTCAAAATGCTTTTACCAGAATTTAATGAATTTGCTTCTAACTGATCTGATACAATTCTTTCAAGTGATCTCTGGAACAGTTACCTCTGGCATGTAGAACCACTCTACACTCTTAAGAACTTTTTTAGGCCTTGAGATGTTAGTGTAGGACTGAGCTAAGAATAGATAGATGTAAGTGTTTTAATCACCATGACTAATGGAGCTCTAAGCAACATGGGTCCAATTTTGACAGTCGTTATGCTAAGTTGAGCTAACAAGAATAACCTATTCTGTAAAAAGTGATGTAGATAAAAAAATATCAGAACCTTACACACACCATAAGTATTTAATAATAGTATTAAAAAAACTAGCATTAGTTCAGGTAGGTGTTTCTGTTTCTGTTCATTACACAAAGAAGTTGTTAGCTTAAATAAGTGAAAAAATAACAAGAACTTCAGACCATGACAGTGTTTCTCCTGTACTGTACATATGTTCACACAGAAATACCTGTTTGCAGTTACACTGAAATATCCCTAAATGTAGGTTATTGAAATTTTTTTTCCCCAAAGATGAGTTATTTGTCAGTGTTTTGTGATGCTTTTTTTAAAATGCAGAAAGGTAACCTTATAAAACTTCAGTAATTTCTAAACAGAGAACTTAGCTAGCTAGTCTGCTAGCTAAGAAAGTAGCTTTCTGAAGCTTGCAAACCAAATAAGGAGCTTTGGTTAGTTGATTTTTGTAGGAAAGCATGGGTGTTGTTTCCATGACTTTTCACAATTTCTCCTGAATATTTTATTCAGTTAAAAGCTGATATCAAAACATAGTCAGGTTCATCAGGTCTTGAAATGTCAGGGATCAAAGATCAAAGTCTTAAACTCTTCTAAAAAAACCCACATCGCAAGACAGTCAAAACTCAGTATTTCAGAAAACCTTATGTGATATTTCTTATGAGTAAGAAGTGAATGCCTGACAGGTACATGACACGTACCTTGTATT
Source organism: Scytalopus superciliaris (assembly GCA_013400415.1). Taxonomy (NCBI): domain Eukaryota; kingdom Metazoa; phylum Chordata; class Aves; order Passeriformes; family Rhinocryptidae; genus Scytalopus; species Scytalopus superciliaris. The sequence continues at coordinate 1,167,998 of VXBX01008045.1, forward strand.
TACAGCTTCTCTTCAGTCTGGGACATAAATAAGATAATTAGTAATTCTGGGCCAAATCTTTAGAGATTTTAAGCATCTGCTAATTAGCCCAAGAACTGTTAACAGCAGGAGATGCTATAAAGTCTCAGCACATCCATAAAACTTTGAATGAAAAGCCAGCTCTGCAGTTTATCATTTTATTGCAGTGTGTCATTCTGCAGTTTAGTATTTTCTTGCTTACTGTACTTTTTGCTGAATATTTTATGATTTATTTTAGTTTTATTTTAACTCTGCAACCAAATCTTCCATCGTTTCAGAAAATTCACATCTATAGAAAAAAGAGGGGAAGTAATAATATGACACACAATTAGGATGCTGATAGGCATCAACTCTGTCATCTTTGTCTATGTACAAGTTCTCAGCCACTTCACTGTTAAAAGCTATACATTATAACTCTGGCTGATTTTTTACTACAGATAACGCTTGAGAAGAATATACCGAAAAAGAAGCACCTGAGAGCATAGGAACATCTTAGTCACCCGTCAGATCTCAGGCCACACACTGAAATGAATTACTGGTATGGCCATCTGATAAATTTTGCAAGCAACTTTCTATACCTAAACTTGAGATCCTCTAGGAAACATCATTCAATCAATTTACTCATAAGAAACATGTTGATTATGAAATGTTTGTATATTTTTTTTCTAATTTTATTTGCATTTCCCTAATACCTCTACTTGCTTGTTTTATTGATGAAGCTTCAAAAAGGAACTACCTTTAAGGATTTGATAAAATTCTATTCACATAGGAATTTTGCAGAAAATGTCATGCAGTAAGATCAGTCCATTTTTAAAAGTCTAATTAAAGACATCAGAAAGAAATTACCTGAGGGTAGGAAGAGCAGTTAATGGATGTTTCTTGTCAGAAATTGTGAAATGTGTTTTGCCAATGGGATTAAACATACCCATTGAATTCATCATGTCATACAAACATCCATTATTTGCTAGTTCAATGTATGAGACAAAATATTTCTCAATTTCTTGTAGTTATGAAACTACTCCTATGATACTGTCATTACCTCTTTGAGAAGGAAGCCCCTCTAAATTAGGAGAGCCCATTTTTACGTACCCCTAAAGCCCATAGGTTAGCCTCTTCTTTGCCCACCTCCAGCCTTCCTAGGAAATCTCTCAGACTTTCTTGTTACCCCAACAAGGAAAACAGTATGAGAAGCCCTTCTTGGTGGCAAGAGACTGCACTCATCTTCTGTACATGCCTACCATTCTATGCCACCAGCTTGGAAGATAATTTGGTCCTCTGAAGAAGAAAGGCATTAGCTTACTTGGTATTCACAACTTATCATGATCACTTCAAACAAAAGGCAATATTTAAAAATGTGGATTTGCTACTATCGCATTTTGAAAGAAAAGTACTATTCAAGGTTTGCTTTGAGAAAAGAGTTCAGGTCTGTATACACTAAACACAAAGTTCTCCTTGCTTAAAGTCCTGAGTCACTTGCTTATGCTCAAGAGTAAGTTTTGGATAAGATATATGTAATTGAATTGTCATACTGTATGCTTCTCTTCATCTCTCAGAAGTATGGGTTCATTGTGAGGTGCTTTCCTCTGCTTGCACATGGCATAGGAACCTAACAGTGATCTCTAGAAGATAGAGCCCTGAGTGCCGCTAAGGAAACTTTCCTGCTCAACCATCCCAGAGCCACTGTGGAAGTCACACACCACCTGAACTGGGACCAAAGCTGGGACCCTTCACAGTACACAGCTCCAGGGAACCAATGGGTGTCTCACTTGACCCCCTTACACACACTCCACACTCGTGCAGTCAGACCAGGTTTCCTTACTGGCTTGACTGCAGGTTTTCCATAACAGACATCTGAATCCTTTAATCTTGGTGCAATAACTAAGTAATAGCTTGAGCTGGTGTCTCCAAGGAGGGACCTCAAACAAAGGAAATGTGTAGCTGTTATACTCTCTGTCTAAGGGGGTGAAAGTCTGGAGTCATTGGTTCCTGGCCAATCCCCTGGCCAGTCCACGGGCCCCTGTGCCCTTTTTACACAAATGGTCAGCAGTTCACAGCCTTATGTCTCGGGCTCTTGCCACCAAGAGCTCAGTCTGCAACTCATACTGCACATCAAGCTGCCCACACTGGATATATTCCTTAACAGTGATTTCCGTCCTGATATTGCTGCTCTCAGCACCAGTTTGCTCATATGACTCCAACAGCATTTAGTAGTTGCCTTTTGCAACAAGACTGAATGCAGAAGTGGTGGGTTGGTAAACCCCTCAGAAAATGGCTTGGTGGAATGAAGTAGAAGGACCCACAAAAGATCTGATGGGGTTCCTGACTTCCCCTGCTGTGACAAGTGAGATATGAGAACAGTACAGGCCCAACTCACGGCAAAACAGCACTGAGTTCTCTGTGTTTCATGATTCTTGAGGCTGTCAAGACAATTCTGCACAAATGTGATCTCATTTAAAGTTAAAGAAGAAATGGAAATTCTGCAAAATGGAAACACTAAAGTGATAATAACTCAAGTATTTAAATAATAATCCGAGTCTCATGAGGGACCTTCATGTTTAATTTTATGTATGATGTAGAGACTAAGTTTATTACTGGGTACCGATTAATCTTTCTGTGAGATTTGTTAATATTTTTGCAATGCCCACTGGACAATGATAAATCATTGCAATTAAGGTTGGGCCAAATTAATCTTGCAGCTTCATTTTATGTCTGTTCTATCTCACTTGTTTTTGATGATCAGCTTTTAAATTTGGGGTGATGGCAGCAAATAGGTAATGTCAAAGCACAGCTAGAAATCTTGTATAACTACATATTGCTTTTAATGTCATTTGCAATATGTGAATTCACTATGTTTGATTTATTTTGCATGCTGATTCATCCCTAAAGCTACTTTTAGGCATAGCGGGGACTCCTGAAACTTCAGGACATTAATTTACAACTGGAATCACAGGCATCTGAGTAATATTAACCTACAGCCACTAGTTCAGGGAGAGCTGATCACACTGGCCATGCTATTACTTCTGAATAGGCTTCTAGTCTCTTCTAAGGACTCCATTCATGCAGTCATCTGCTCCTTTGGTAATTTCAGTCTACATCCTATTAAAAGGTATTATGGCAGAGTTTCCATCCCAAAGACCTGGATACAAATTTTTTAACTTGTACCTTGTATATAGCATTGTGCGTTTTCTTAGAGTTTTCAGACTATGCTGGTTCTCTCCAGCATGTGCATCTTCAAAGCTGTCACTGACACTTCAGAGACTGTGTTAGAATTTCATGAAAGTCTTCTTATCTGTTTACACCTTATTGTTTTGACGGACTACAAAAAGTCATTGATATTTTATCAGTCATGATTTATCTGTTTAACAGCTCCCACTAATTGCTTGAAAAGTATAAGAACAAGGAATTGTCTTTTTCAAGCCTGCATCATACCTTTTTATTTTTTTATTTTTTATTTAAAATCCCTGTTCTTATTTGATGATTTGTCAACTAATGAAAAAAGACCAAACAAACCCACAAGAGAGGCAAGCCTGGTTTTGTTTAGTCTATTGTCCTAACACATAGGCAAAAGTTCTCTAGGTTTACAAAAACTGGTATTGGCAGCTCATATAGAGTTCTGATAGAGCTCTCAAGACAGCTTGCTTCACCAGAGAATAAAAATAATAAAAAAAAGTCTCTATCCATTCCTATTTTACATTTTTTCCCCATTCATTTTTTCTTGTATTGCATCTGCTTAATAATTCCCAGCAGTAGATACATATAAGTAAAGAATATATATCATATATATCATCAGGAATTACAAGCAAATGTTCCCAAGCAATATTACCATTCAAAAATAGTCCAAGGTAAGAATAATGTATTACTTACCTGGAACACGTTATTTGTGATTGCAATGCACCATGCTTTGTTCATACATAAAAACACGTGGTGGTTGATATAAAACACTCTCAAGCTAGAAACAATTTTAACCCAAACAATATTAAACTGAAAATCAAAAGGAAAAAATACCGCTCAGCTTTGCACAGGGTCCATTGCCACCAAATTATTCCTGTCTTGATGGTTAGAAACAAACCACTCCCTCCAAACGTCTCCGCAGTGAACTCTTAAGTGAACTATCAATACACAGAGTGAAAATCTTACATGTCCACTGCTGATGATCTTATGTGGACGTTGCACATCTACAGAACAATAAGACCAAATGAGTTTTAGAAAAGGCTGACAACATAAATCTTGAAAAACTAAACGCAGGAATAAAATTACACAGAAAAGGGAAATCTGTTCTGATTGTGAAGTGTTTCAGATTTTTTTCAAATTGTCCATTCACAATTTTTAAAGGAAGTGTGACTAAACACACACAAAATCAGAGTCTGGTATGCACATCAGTATCAGCAGGCAGCCCAGAATCAAGTGATGTGAATGGGTAAAGAGGATGAGTAGTTGTACACATATAGCCTTTTGAAGACAAAATATGATGGACATAATATGCAAAACAATACATGTGCCAGCATATGGCTTGGTCATTTTGCAGCTTCTGGTGTATGTGTGTTTATGCTTGTGTGTACATACACATATTTGCTGCTATTTTAGTTATGCTCATATAGGCAATAGCAGCTTGAGAGCTTATTAGTAGCAGGTTAAGTGCTTTTGCCTTCCTAAATGTCACCATTTGATATTTAATAAACGCCAAGAAATCTCAGTAGATGTCAAGTGTGCTGTTGGGTGACTTTGCATCAGCTCTTTAACACATAACCCATAATTTGTGGTAACTCTTGTCTAACCAACCTATCAACTATTTATGATAAATTAAGAGAATAGTTGTAAAATGTCAGAAAGAAGGGACATATCTAGACCACTCTGGTACTAAGCAGTGGATTGCTACTGTACTGAAAAATGGTCTGCTGACTGAGAAAGCTTAGATTCTCGACTAACTCAGTTGTCTGCTTAAACAAAAACTATCATAAAATGGAGTTCTCACAAGATTTTAGGGCTAGTTTATCAGTAACATGCGACTTAAATCTAAATCAAATTTCTGAACCAAACACTGATCACATTGAAGTATAAGGCCAGAAGAACTAACCTTTGTCAATTAGCGGTCTTATTCTTTGAACAAAAATGCAGGATGTCTAAGAATAACTGAGTGCAAATACAGGCAATTCTTTGGGATTGTCCCATTTAAGTGAGTAGAATTTGATTTTAACTTCATTTCATTTTCTTTCACTGGAACCTTTGGTCTTGCCTGTTGGAATACTAAAGTACCAGAGACTGGACAGACTACTCCTGAAACGATTATTAGTACTTACAGTTTTAAAGAACCTCTTTCTGATGCTCCAGGCTAGTGGATCAGAGCAGCAAGAGCCTGCAGAATAGACAATTTGGCTTGCAGCTATCTGTGAAACCATAAAAAAAATTAATATTTAGAATTCACTGATGTGATTACATCATACAGTTATAAACATTTTGAAGAGTTAACAAGAATTCCTTCTTACAAAAGCAGGAAATAATTGTATAATTATTTTTTTAAAACTGTTGCTTCTCCCAACAATTTAAAAAAAAAGTAAATCCAGTGAATATTAGACAACATTTTATTATATTGTAGGCTTTGATTTGGCTTATTCTGCTAAGAATCTAAAAGAAATACAAAGCCAAAGAACTAAGAGATTGGTTAGCCAGTCTGCTTTGTTTATTATTGAACAAGAAGCCATTTTCATTTGCATCTTTGTTAGAAGAAGGGATGCATTTGCTTAGAGTACTCTGAGGAAATCTCCATTCATTCAAGGCAATTGCATCTATATTTATTTAAATTATGTGAACATTAAAAATTCTGCATTACTTGTCAGTTTTGTAAAATAACATGTAAAACATTGCAGCTGATTGTTTATTTCAGGGAAATAAGTATCTTTTTATTTCATGTATTTGCAAGAATGCACAAACACAAGATGTGTATTCTGTGACTGTTTTCTCATGCATTTCTCAAGTTGCCTAGGTTACATCTGGACTTCTAGGATTTAATTTTTTTTCTTCTAATTGCTATTTTTGCTACAGTAGGGAGAAGATTCCTGATAACCAGTCTTAGGCTGGAACTTGCAGTGAGAATTGTCAGGATTTTTCCTGTCTTCTCTTGCTATTTTCACACTGTGCTCTTGTATTGAAGTTCATATTGAAAGTTTTGGGGGACCTGTTTCTATTTTGACCAATTATATATGTTAGATATTAATGCTGGGCAAATACTGGAGATCAAATCACTTAAAAACAGATGGGAGTTTCCACATTCAGAATCTTTGTCAGCAATTGTGACCCATATTTTTCTATCTAATATCATTAGGACAAGTTTTCCTTCCTTGGCTATGGTTCCTTACTTCAAGGGAAATTTATTAGCATACATTAATCTCTTACATCTCTCCTGCATAGCTTAGCTGTAGCTGTATCTCCTCATTTATATTTATTACCTGCTTTATAAGGTGAAACATTGTGTTCATGGTGTCTCCTCCTAGAATACTAATTGCTTCTTATATTTTAGGCACCTATGCCTGTGAGTATTTAACTTAAAATAACTAAGAAAGGTGGTTTTGTTTGCTTGCTGTTTAATCATTTACAGAAGGATACTGAGACAAAACAGTAAGGTGATTCAAACTCCAAGGTGATTCTTCCTTTAGTAGAGGCAGAAAACAAGCCAGAAGAGGCAAAGATCTGGAAAATCTCTTCCTGGGGTCTATGGACATTGATTAACCTAATGTCAGAGTGCAATAATTTATGATACTCTGAGTGCAAACAGAAGGTGATCTATGAATTTCATGCTATTATCCTTATTATTCTTCATTATTAATGAGAATTATCTCAGCCTCTCCCATCAACAGGGTTGAATCTTACCACCTGTAGACCTATGCCACTGGAAGTTGGAATAACTTTTCTCTTATTCCCTCTTCAGACAGGTGTTTCTCATTGAATTTTAAAATGTTTCATTCTAGCAGCGAAATTAATATTTATATAGCTGACCCACACCTTTAATGCATTTCAAAACTCTACATTCAATTAATAACAAATCTAGAAACAATATTTTATGCCACTGTAAAATTTAATCAACCAAATAAAAGTATATTTCAAATGAGTATTCTTTTCCTTACTTTGCCTACAGAACCATCGCACTGCTTTTGTTCTACCCTCACTAGTGAAAATTAATTAATTTGGAAGTACATCCTCCAATAGAAGCTATTGTAGCTAGGAGATCTTGTTCCATGACTAATTATTCCATGTGGGAATTTTTTTTCTCCAGCAGCTTCCTATTGCACAGAATAAAGAGCTCTTACTTAACTGCATCCAGACTGGCTACTTGCATATGGCATATAAAGAAAGTAGAATTGTCTTCAAAGGAAATCCTTTCTCAACTTTCCTCCATTTGGATGACTAGGGAAAAGGGTTGGCATACCATTACTAGATTAGAGGGAAAGATATACTAGATGCCAGTCTAATGACTTTGTAGTGATATATGCTTATTTGCTGTAAAAATTTAGTTGCATGAGTTAATAAAAATTGAAATTATGAGGAACAGTAGCGGAAGCTTCTTTTCAAAATGCATCTACAGCCCTTGCACATTCTCCCATGGATTTTCCTTTTCTAACCTCTCTACAGACCATGCCCATGTTGGTCATAGTGATTTACTCTTTATACCTCAGCATTGCAAACAGCCTTTAGTTGATAATCTTGGTTATTAATTCCACTTCACAGAGTGTACCTGGATCTGTGATCTCCTGCATGAGAGGAATGAGGAGTTCTCTGCCACATGGAACAACTTGAACTACAAGAGGAATAGCAAAATTTCATGCATTTGTTTTCCTTGCACTAGAACCCTGTTGATGTTTTCCATGGGGAAAGGAAAATACTTTCTCTTTCACTCTTCTTTTATATCAGATAATTGTCTTTGCTTAAGGTCAAAAGTGATGTCAAATTCCCTGATCAAATTTTCATTCCTCCTTTGGGAGAAGCACTGTGACAGTATGGGCTGAAGCAGCTTTGTGGCTACAGGTGCTGCAATGAGATGGACTCAGCAGAGATGGGACAAATGCAGGACAGATGTTATCAAGGGCAGCAGCAAGGGATGCCTTTCTTGCCATCTTGATGGTAGGCTGAAATGAACAAGTGATATGGGCACAAGCTGTCAGGAGAGGCGCAGCTAGACAGAGTGCTCATTAAATAAAGTAGTGGTCATACTTATAGCACTCTGCAGTAAGTCATCATATAGATAAATGTCTAAATATAGGGGTGGACAGATGGTGAATTACTCTTATATAATTAAAAAGTACATTTACAGACTCCTGAGAAAGGTCCAGCAGTAATTTTGATTTCATTCAGTTTTGAGGAACAACGAATGACTGGGATTTTTCATAAATTTCACATTTGCTCTGCATTTTTCACATGAATATTATTAATGTCACCACATATAAGTCACAGTTGTAATTTCTTTCTAAAATAATTTTCATATTCTCTAAAGGGAACTATCAAATCTATTTTTTTGAAATTTCATCATTATATTTATGCAAAAGTACAAATCTTTGCAATTATCATAGTTCTAAACATAACATCAAAATAAAATGAATTTAAGTAAATGCTGTGATTCTCAAAAGATGCTTCATCTTCTGTTTTCCCCAAAATTCTGTCAACCATTTAAAAAATAAAGCCAACAGAACAAGAGCATTTACTAATCAACAAGAGAAATTATACTGTCCATTTTGCTTAGGGCAGTTGAACAAATCAATATCAGTTTATCAGGATACTTGAATTTAACTACCTTCTAGATTAAATGCATTATAAATATTAAAACACTTGCTTAAATAAGTTCTCAAAATTATACTTCAGCTTTTTCCCTAAGAAATTATTTATGCAATTGCAATATGCAAGTAAAAATGTGTATTACAAAATCAGAGGGGACTTGATGTAAACAAAGAAACAGAAAAGGATTCATAATATTGAAGGCTGCTAGAGGATTCTTTTGTTAAAGAAAGCATCAATGTTTTCCAGTATATGAGCAGAAAGAAGAGAATCTAGCATTCAGCTTGTAGCAGAGGGCTTACACAAGGCTAATGCAGCGACCAGGTCCAGAAAAATTTACTGAGAGTTGGTTTTACTTGAGTAGTTACCAATTTTTGGTAACGATCATGTTTCATTTAATCTTGGATCTTCAGTCTATGCAGACCTGATCTATCTGCCCAGACGCCTTTCTATAGAGTTACACAGGTTTTGGAACTACTGTGCTTACACCTTCTTCATTCAGCAGGAAAAATGTCCCTGAAATATCTCAGAACAGTACTCTTTCTCTCCCCAACTCATTCATTTAATGTACACGCTTGTATTTTTCATTAATAGCTTCTCATGTACAAAACATATGGGTAAATTTCGTAAGATGGGTTTAGAAAACTTTTGACTATAAATATGCAAATAAAAAGATAACTTTCATACACTCTTTTTACTGTTGAGTACATCTGATCATCTTTGTCTAGTGAGAAGTAGATTTTCCTGTCTCTAGTATTTACTTATTTACTGTGCCTGCCCATGAATTTCTAGATATTGCTGCATAAATCTTATGGGTCAGATTTCACGAAGAGAAGACTAAATACAATATCCAAAACACCACTTTAAGTTCTGTGTTTTTCCAAAACTGTGGAGTTGGGCATGTAGTCAACTAAGGGTCAGGTCCTGGCAAAGGAAGTCAGGACCTTCCTCCTTGTAAGAAAATGAGGAAGGTGAAATAAGTACATGAATAAATAAATAAATAAATATATAAACTAACCACCAGAGTTTAAACAGTAGGATAGCACAATTTAAGATCATCAGTGATTTTTATGGTGGTGTTTTGATTAGACTGAGTGGAATGCAGTGATAGAAACCCATACAAAAATGCTTTATATAGAGCAAATTGTGCTTCCAACAGAAGGGGGTATTTGATTTATAATCAGAGTTCTATAACTTGTCAAGCAGTAAAATATGACTCAGTTGAATTATGTAGTTGTAAACTATGTAAAAAAATGAATGATGAGGTGATGTATTAGCAGGCAAGAAATAAACATCTACATGTGTAGCCATTCAGAGAGTATTCACACATTTTATCACATGCATCTGAGAGATGAAGTATACAGCTGTGCTAATGAGAGAAACCCCTTCACCATCAGATAAACAGGTTCACCAAAACCATGTGAAATAGGGTAAATGATATTTGAGGAGTATGTTTACTTGCCTCAAGCACATCATGCCAATTTCTTCTTTGTGATGGGATCATTTTAGAAATGAAAAAATAATTAAAGAACATTAAATGGCAGACAGGACAATGCAAGCAATGATTTATGGTCACTAATTAACGAATGTAATCAATTAATATTTTGTGATTTACCAATATCTGTCCAAGTTGTTGTAGATAATCATAAAAATTGTACTGAACTCCATGTTTCTTTTCTTGAAATCAGTGAAAAGAAATATAGTGATATGGTGAGTTTGTGGATTAATTACTAATACTCTATCAGCTGTGCTTGGAAAGAATAGCAAATGAAGAAAAGCAATGCGGCACATAATGATGTAAAAAAAAAAAATGCACCTGGCTTGTGGATGACAAATGCAGATAAATGCAGACTAATGAGTTTGGATAAAAAAAAAAAAAAGAGAGACTGTCTAGCTGGTAAATGGAAAATGAACATCAGGGCATTGACCTAAAAAGAGATTTGGGGACTATTATAGACGAATCCTTAAACCCTGTAGCCCATTAGGTGGCTAAACCAAGAAGTATAAATGAGATACTGGGAAGAAGCTAAAAGTGCACAATATAAATAAAAGCCTAAATTTATTTTAGTTAATAGAGCTTCATTCACAACACTATATACACTAATTATCACTAGCAGACAGGATCTCATATCAGTCTCCAGGCAGGATAGCATTTAAAGGCAGGGGACAACAATTAGGTATCTGTGTTTAGATCAAAGGGCAAGAGACTCAGCATCAAGAGTGATATCAAGAGTTTTCAATTCATTAACCACCTTACTTTCTGCTACGCCACCAGGTATGTGAAATCATCTGCTTGGAGATCTGCACCTTTTCCAACCAAACAATACTTCTGATCACACTAAACCTCCATTTTGATTAATATAATTGACTGAGATTTTGCTTGATATCCCTAAAGAACCCATTTTCTTTAAGCAGCCAGAGTCTCATTTGGCACGAACATCATAGAAATGCCTTCACACTTGTAAGTCCTTATTCATGAACTAGAGACTTCCAGCAGCCAATGGTTCCATTTCAGTGTAATGTAGGAGGTAGGTGAGTCACATAGATGCTATTCAGAAGGCTAGTGAGAGGAAGCAGAATAATATCTAGAGGACAATCACTATACTTAAAAAAAAAGACAGATTTTAAATATTTCTATGTATAATAAAAGTTTGCTAAATTGATAGAACTTCATTTACATCTGAATGTGTAAAAGTTGTGTGCTTATGTATATGGAGAGATAGATGCATATCCTAAATTACCAGATAGTATCCTGTAACACAGAATCAGCTTCAATTCCCATCCATCTATAGATGTCACAGTATATTAATCACTGAGATTGAAAAGAGCTATCATATCCCTAATGGGACATCTGGCATAATAGACAGGCAGGCATATTTTCATTCAGCCACTGAGGCCTCAGCAAAAAACATCTGAAGCTATGGATTTTGATAGCACTTTTTTTTAAATGCAGTCCTTTTTGGTAATGATTATATGTTAAAGCATAATAAAGGACTGTCTTTATAGTTCCAATAGGGAAGTGAAGTACACTATGTGGAAACATTAAAAGTATTCATCTCTAAATATCACTCAACTACAAAGTTCAACAATTGCACAGACTAGCCCAAATGGCAACATAGGGAGCAATACAAAATCATGATACTGGACAGATTTTGACAGGCATATGGGGACAACAAAAATCACATTGTAAGTACTGTCTGACTCTCATCACAAAGTAATCAGAGAACTCTGTGGAACAGTAAAAAGAAGAAAATTAAAATATGATACATCTGTTCTAACAACTATAAGTTTTGAAAAGCACGAATGGTAGGCTGCTCCTCCAAAATGTACACATCTTTACAAATTCACAGCCACTTGGAGAGAAAAAGCTTCAGAAGGACATTTGCAGAAAAATACTTGGGTAGTTATGTAAGCTTCAACTGACCAAGTAAAAAATCTTTATATACATCCTTATCTTTACACTTAAATGAATCATCAATTGACTTCTACTGACTTTACTCATTTAGCTGAAATTAAGAATACACAGATTTGCTTTCTTGGATTCTTTATTCAAGTCCTGATTCTTATCATAGGCTTCAGTATGTAAAATGATTTTTTTTGTAATTTAGATTGAAACCAGGCAACCAGCATAACAAAGAAACAGCCTCATCAGTACAGCTGCCATTATTATCAATGGAGAAATTGCTTCTCCCATTTTTCATACAAACGTCTCTTATTGATATTCAGTATCAATGTCCTATGACCATGCATTGTTTAGGTGTAATGTGAGTTCTGTTATTGATTTCTGTGAGTGAAGACCCATGGTGAGAAAGGAAAACAAAAAAAGAGTAGAGCATTCTGTAGGTAATGGACCAAATTTCCTGCTGAAATCAATGAGGTTATAGGTAGTATAAAGCCAAAACAGAATTTAGACTGTATAATCTTGAGTAATTAGAGGTACTCAGACTTGCAAGGTTTCAGTCTTCTATTGATTTTGTCATTGCCTTACAATGTGTGTTTTAGTAGCAATTATATTTTCTGGCAAAGTTTTTTTTCCTCTCTCAGCATCTAAATTGTTGCTTCTTGATTAGTCAACAGGAAAAATCAATGCTTCATCCATTGCACTTTCAAGCTTTAATTCAATTACCATCTCTGAACTAATCAAACATTGATCTAGCTATGTCAATAAGTAGATGGCAAATTTTTATATCACTATATTTCCTTGTCATTTAAGGTTAAATTTTAGTTCATTCATCACAAGTCTAAATCTTTACTGTAACTGGAAAAAAAAATCTTCTCATTTCAACTTTAATTTTATTTAATTGGAAAATCCTAAGACCTTCTCTATCTTTTTGTCTATTTTCTCCTATTTGTTCTTTGCTAGTGCAGGGTTATTTCCTAAACAATACCCCAAAGTCCTTTTTCCAGTGCAATTTTAGTAAACTGAAAAAAGAAAGAACCATTCCTTTTTCCTTGTTTTCAGAAACTACTGTCCATCATTTCAATACAATTGAGTGATTTCCTCCTCACTCAATAGCTTTTCTATCTGTTCATTTAAGGCAAAGGGCTCCAGGTTTTTCTTAACGCACAAGTCCCTAGTAATGTTTTTCTTTCTTCCATGAGCTTCTCTGTCACTGATTATACAGTTGTACTTACTATATGTCTGCTACTAAATGACAAACAATTTTATCTTAAAAACAGCTACTAGCAATTTTGAGAAAAGGCAGGGTTAAACTCTTGTTTACTCTCTCTGTGGAAGCAATTACCAAATGGTAACTCGACTATATTTATTGCCCAACCTTAGGGCTATAACGATTGAAAGAATTAAGATAACAATAATGATCAACATTAGCCCTACTACCATTAATATATTAAAACATGAAAACTTAAAACAAAATAGGCAAGAGAAAAGTTCATACCTTGGATTAAAAGACTTATATAAAACACAGGAGTGCCTGCCCAAAAGGGAGTGGGACCTGACTGTCTTGCCTCCCATATAAATGATTACTGAAGACAGCTAAAGCAAGAAACAAATAGGCAAACATCCTTTAAGTAGATTAACTTATAACAGGTCTGGGAATTGTAACCTAAAAATAATTTCAAAAAACCCCAAAGATAATAGTTAAGTATATTACTAGAAAAGGCAAATAAGTTGTTGCCTTGAAACAAGCAAATAATTGAACAGCAAGAGTCCTGAATTTGAACTAAATTGTCCTACTCCCTTCTTCCTACCAAATCTTAGCTTATGTCTCCACTCTGAGCACATGTGATATGAAGCAACTTGGTGTTTCATGGGAATTGGTTTCTGTACTATACTATAACTTCAGTTTTTTCAAAATTAGTCTTTCGGAGTGTTTAATTTTATTTTTTTTTCCTCAAAATTCCAGATATCATTTAAAGAGTAGTTGTATTTTTTCTTTCTTTTAATCATTTAATATTCTGTGTAAGTTGTCACATTTTATTTGGATTTAACAAATGTTTATTTTTCTCTTATTTCAAGAAACAGACCACTGGATTCTGATACAAATCCTCTCAACTTTTGAAACAGTGGTAGCATCCTCTGGAAAGAGTGCTCTGGCTCTGCTGTGCTTGGAAGGAATTTACTTAGGAGTTGCCAGGCAATTACTTTCTCCAGTTGTTATCAATATTCTTATATTAATAACCAGTTACATTATCAAATGACCTCAATATATTTTTTCATAAATCATGTAATTCTTCACCTACAAGAGTATTAAGAAATTATTACATGAAGGTTATATAAAGATACACAGCCTTTACAACATGTCTTAAAAGGTGCTTGTCATCTTAGCTATAAAGAAGAGCCAAAATTTATTATACTGAGAGGAAAGATGAGTCAAATGAAAGCTAACCAACACTTTTACTGAGTTCTTTTATTGAAAACACTTTTCTATTAATCAGAGGTCTTCACTTGTGAAAGGCATTCTTTTTGTAACAACATTTACAACTCTAATTAGGATCTCAATATAATTATGTTTGCTTGTTCATTAGTAGAATACCCTTACGTTGTTCTACACTAAAGATATTTCAAAATCAATCTCAACCTTAGTCTTCCAGATAAAAATAATTCCAATATTCCAGTTCTATGAACCCAAATGGTCCAGTTTCTGAGAGGACACTCTTTATTAAATGGCTTCTGAGTTTTTGTGTATTTATGACTTGCAGATACAGAAAACTCCCAATAATCAATACTTATTCTTCAACAGGACACAACAAATTGAGAATTAAGGGGGCATGTAAATTATGAAAATCTCTATTTTTGGATCTGTACAAAGGTTTTACGCTCTTGAATTAGACCTTCTCTGACATTGCTTTAGCTGCATACTCCAGAAACCTACTGGCAGGTTCTAAGCCAGTAAAGTGATAATCTGAACAGCTGAAACACAAATATCTACACTAGTACATCTCAAAATAATTTCCAGATGGTAAGATTACACAAGTCTATTTCTCTTGAACATGAAAAAAGACTCAAAGAAGATTGTAATTACCTAATTACACAATAAATACTACAAATTATACAAAAAAAAATGTATTTTCATACTTCAAAATACATCTGTACTGTTGTTAAGATCCAGTCATTAAAATTATTGGAGAGATGCCTCTGCCTGAATTAAGATGCAAGCTAGACCATACACCAAAGCCAATAGTAGGAATTCTCTCATCACAAAAAATATTTTTTGTATGTAAAAGTATAAATTTTTCTTGTTGCTTTTGTGACTTTATTTATTTCACTGTACTTCTCTGCAAACCCTGGTCCTAGCTCTTCCTTAGCTCCTAAAACATGGAAAACAACAATTAGCTGTTATTATAGACCTTTTTTATTTTTTCCAGGCTAAACAAACCCTGGTCTAGTCTGAGTAGTTCTGCCAATAATTGTAGCTGTATCCTGCATTTGCTGCTCAGGAAAATCCCATTAAAGTGAATGTGCTGAATGAAGCCCAGCATGATCATTTCACTACATGACTTTTAAAGTATTTCAAAGCAATTCCTGCAGAATTTGTAGGCATAGGATATACCTGCCTGGTTTAGATTTTTCAGTTCGGATTCATTTTCAATTTGCTTTATGTTTCTGTGGAATCAGCAAAAAAATTACCCAAAACAACATTATGCAAGTTATTTTATTACTTTTTCAGAGCAGAAAATGTTGCATTTCTCTTTTATTTTTTTGACTAGTAAAAACAATTCATTCCTGCATTCCTTGGTCAGTCAGTGGGCAATGCTGTTTTTAGTACTTGGGCTTTAAATTCTAATATTCAAACTCTTTGCTTAGTCGGTTTTTCATAAAGCACATTTTGCAGGATAAATTTACAGACTTTCTTCATCCCAGGTACAAAGAATGAGTCTTTTCCTGTTGTCGTTTTTGTAATAGTGCAGCACACTCACCTCCTGCCAGGCAGCTCATACAAATTACTACAAATATAACAGTAAATGTTATTTTAACACTTGTTTTGGACTCCAACATAGAAACATATTACATATTTTATTAGCTCATTTACCACCTACTAAGTTATATTATTAGATAATTCATTGAACATGATGCATGTTAGACAGATTTGGCTACCACTTTAAAGTGACTCTTACCTGAGTCTGGTCTGTGCATTTGTGAATCCATGGAAGTTACTCGGTCTGTGGGTTTATAAATGAAAAATTAACCTGAGAGATGTAGGAAAACATAAAATCAAAGTGTAGGATCTGCTTCTGTCTCTCTTACACACAATACCTTATTATAATAAGTAATTGATTTCTCATTGCCGTTGTTCAATAGCTCTGATTCACAGCCCATTAAGGTTAATGAAAGAAAAAGACCCATGAGTGAAACCTGAACTTCATTTAAGTACTTGTTAACACTTACACTGACTCTAAGGGACTGGGAATTTGGTAAATGTCAAAGTGACAGAATCCAACTCAGACAAAGCCCTTTGGTCTTGAATTTCCGTGGGACACATGATTCAAAATTCCCAAGTTCTATTGAAAGTCCTCATCATAAAGGAGACATCAACTAAGACTTTTAATAGCCTAGTACTACTAAGCAGTAATTGTGAAGCCTTGTGTTTATATAAGCCAGCTACAGCTCAGGTTATCAGCAATAAATGAGTCATGCATGCCACTGTTTAATACATAGAAATTTTAGGGATGGTCACCTTTGATACCTGGCTCTGCCTTAATAAAATCTGAGCTTGCAATGTTAAAGAACATCACAGATTTTTATGTCATGTGAAAAGAATTTGGGGTGTTGGTTGGGTTTTGTTTCCCTGTATCTTAGACAAAGAGGTTTTTTTTAAATTCCATATAGCTTTTCTCACAATACCTGGCAAATATATTTTCAGTAGCAGCTCTGGACTCTTTGAAGGGTAGCACTGTGATCCACAAACAGATCAGACACTTCCATGGCTCTAACCAGACTGAAGAAATCCCCTGAGAATCTCAGTACTGTGAAGAATCCACAGCAAATAGACATGGTGACTGAACTGACAATAGAAAATGAGGAGTATTAGTCAGGAAAGGAAAGAACAAAAAAATGTATCAGAAAAAAAGGTTGCAACAGCCCCTATCAAGCAAGATTCTGCAGTTTTACAGTAAGAGGTGAAGATAATCCCATATCATAAAGGGGAGTCAGCTTAATGAAAGACATGAGATCAAAAATAACAGGAAAAAAACCCCACAACCATAAGCAAAAAGTCCAAATAAAATTAAAGCAAGATACTGAGGAGACAAACTGTGACAAAACCCCACAGTATCCAGAAAGGGGAATTTGTTGATAAAATGGAAAGAGAAGCAGAAGGCGTGGTAAGTAAAAAACACTGAGGACATAATATAAAAAAAGAAGGATTGTGCCTCTGAATGCGTGACGTTTCTTACAGCAGGCAAAAGTAAGGAATGAAGTAAAAGAATGAGAATCACATTTAGCTCAGGGCCATAAGGGAAGAAATTTGTAAACAGAAGAAAAAAAGATAGGAAATACAGGAACAGACAGAGAGGAGCAAGAGGCGGAACCCACCAACATTGCCGCTGCCTGACCCCGTGGTAATGAGGCAAAAACCAAAACTGAGAAAAGCAAAGAATTCCTGTTTGTGATTCCATCACTCACTACCATGTCTGAGCATGTCTCATCTGGAGAACTGAAATTAAGCTTAGAAACTTGAGATAAACTCCTGTGTGACACAGCAGCATCCTTTTCACTTTAAACACAGAAAATTAATGCTTCTTTAATATTTTCACCTCTCCTATGAGTCTAGCAAAGTGTTGAAGGACTGCAGAGGTCCTGTGGACATTATCTTTCTCTAATAACAATGCTAATCAATATTTAAGGAAAATAAGAGAAATAGAGAAATAATGTTCAAGGAGATAACTTGGCCCTAGATCTCACCCACATATACACAAAGAATGGGAGACACTCAGGAGTTTTATCTGCAAGCCAGACTCTTCTATTTCCAATACTGCCCCAAGAAGCTAAAGGTTTACCGGCTGTGTTACTCAAAAAATCTCACTAGTGAGTTTTGCAGCCTCCAATATAGACTGTGGCTATGGAGAAACCCAAATTCTTCATGGTGGATGTTCAACAAACCCACCTGGAATTATTAAAAAGGGCTGGTCTAACCTTTCCTTAATTAGCAGCCTATATTCAATATCAGTTTTAGCAACAGTATAGTCATTATATTAAAGTAACCTGATGGTTACTCATATAGTTACCACCATTCCACACTTGCCATTGACTTTATTTTCTGACAGAACTGGGTCAGGGGTAGGGACTGAGAGAGCCAAGGGATATACTTCCAAGCTTTCTTTGAATTAATTCCTCCATTTTACTAGCATCTTCTTATTTGTTTTGTGGGATACAACAGAGTGTATTAGTGTGACCAGTTATCCTATCAGTGCCAAGAAAGCTTTACTTTTCTGTTTGGCCTCTCTCAGAATGCAATCACAGCCAATTGCCTTTTTGCCTCATAGCTTTTTCTTTGGAGATGAAAGTGAAGCCTTACTGACACACACAGGATGGCAGCATGATCACCAAAATAACTTAAATCTATTGGTACAGGCATGATTAAGCTTCTCTCCTGTCATTTCACTTAATGCATGCCAATTTGGCCTTGTCTGTCATTTTATAGAGTCTGACAGGAGCTTTCATCCAAATAACATCTCCAGCAGCAATTGAAAAGCACTATGAGTAGGGTTGGACTGGAAATACTTTTCCTGTACTGAGAGCTTCCTTTGTTCAATCAAAAAAATTAAGCATTCTCCATTACTGAATTGTAAAAGCAGTTTGAAATTTTAGAACTGGTTGGCATGTCCAGACTGGAGTAAAACTAAATCATAGAAAAAGTCAGTATCAGAGCTAGTCTCAGTCTTACAAAGGAACATGTATTTCCTTTAACACTTCCAGATGACAAAAGAAAATTATTGGGTTTTTTTGGCTCACAAGTTCATCAGAAGTATTCACCTTGCTTCTGCAGCAGTCAATCCCTGACCATTTTCTCTGATGTTCAGCACAATAGGTCTGTGAAGTATTGAAGCATTTTTGCCATATTGTTAGCTGATCTTCAGTGCTTTCTGCTGGATGTCACTTTGATAAAGATACAACTTGATTGCTGTACCATCAGGCAAATCTGTCTTCAAGTCTGTCCCTTCATTCCTCTTCATGAAAGCTTTAAATATAGAGAAGAAAGTAAAAGAAAAAAAAAAAAAAGCCACCAAAAAGACAGCTAAGAATGGGAGTACTTTCTGGGTCAGTTTTGCTGATGTTTAATATTTCATAGGCAATCTGCAAAAACTGGTCTTTTTGCTATTCATTTTCAAGTGGCTTGAGTTAACTTGAAGATTCTACTATTTACTTGCCCATTCATCCAAACAAAGGAAACACTTCAGATATCAGGTTATCAAGCACCAGAAAACCCTGGCTTAGACCCCTTCCAGATGGAAATTGCCCTTAATGCTCTTTTTTTGAAAATTAATTTTTAATTTAATTCAATTCCAGTAGGATTCACAAAGGTAATGAAAAATTGTACGACTCTCTCATATTGGGAATCTCATACTGCCATAAATACTCTTTCCTTTTTTCTGTATGAAATAAAAAAAAANAAAAAAAGAAGTTATTGAAAGGTTAAGTATCCTGACTGAAGCTGATCTCTGTTTCCCAGTGTTTTCTTTGGGACACAGACTGAAGACTTGTAGAGGCATTCAACTGTCTGGACCTGTTGCACTGCACAAGGCAGCTAAAGATATATTTTGAGGTTAAGGATTTCCTCTGTTTGAAAGAACAACAACTCATGGATCAGAAAGTGACTACTTCAGGGAATAAAACATGTTGGATAGTGGTTATCTTTTCTGTTTCTTTTTACATTTTCTAGGGTGAATCTTGAGCAACTCTGAATCTAGCCTTCCCAAGTCACCCCTGGGATTTTGAATGACATACAGAGGGCAAAGAATAGGTAGCAGAGATGAAGAAGTCATCACTGGGTCCATTGTGGAGGACTGAAAAGAGGAGAAAGCAGTTGAAGAAAAAATAATATTTCCTTGCAAGGTCTGAAACATTTACTTATAAGAGCATAGATTTACTCAGTTCTTTAATCCCTGTGACTTTCTTGGGAATAAATAAGGCTGAAAATACTGACATCGTGTTCTCCCTTTTGTGCTTATGGATATCAAGTCAGATATGTCATGTTTACTATGACTGCAAAGCAAATAATGAAAATGAAAAGCAAAGGAAGGATCCCTCCTGGTTTTAACTTATAAAGGAAAACAATATAGCAAGCTTAATTTGGAAAGGAGCCTGAAGCTTTGAATCTTTTGCTTAGTTTCATACATATGGCTCTTGCTAAGAAGGTAAGTCTGAATATCTGAATCTTTTCATTATCTTTAATTACTACAGTACAACACAGTGTAATTTCTTGGTTTTTTCTTGTAAACTGAACAAGCAAGTCCAACATCCCAGAGCAAGTACTGATATGCCTTCCAAATCTGCATGACAGATGCTGTACTTGACCTTGTTTCTTGTCTCTAAGTATGCTTTGCCAGTTCAGTTTTCTAAAAGAAAAACCTGAACAACATTATTTTGGCTGGCACTATCTGCCAGTCATAGATCTAACCATGCTAATTTCTCCTTTCCAAGTTAAGTATTTTTGCAATTGTCTCACACCTTTAACAAGCCTGAACTAGATGAACACATATTTAACTAGATCTAAATGTTTTTGAGTCTTCTTTCCAAAAGCTTGTGGCCAACACAAAACAAATTATTATTTACAGTTCAATAAAACAGAATACTTAAGGGAGAAAAAAAGGGACTGCAAAGCAAGCAATGTACACATCTGTCTTGCCATTCTCGATGGTTACCCAAGCAAGAATAGATAAGGTTTTTTCTGTCAATGTCGCAAGGCATGTCTACAGAGTAGATGATTTAAGCACAATGCTCCTGCTGGAAAACAAGATAAGAAAGCATCTGTGCTGGTTTGACAGTGAGCCAGCTGGGGTCCAAAGGATTACAACTGTACACAAACAGAAAAACAGACAAGCTTACAGAGTCTTCCCAGTAGAGTTCATAAACATGGGGCTACTGAGTGCAGCCATGATCGAGCCCACTCTGCCCCGAAGCCATCACATCCGTGAGGTAACACACAGCTCTGTGCATTACACATTGCAAATATCTGCACCAATGGCCCACCTTTTTGGAGAGTGCCCTCCCTGGCAAAATCACTATAATTCCTTTGATGCTCCATCTGGCCTTTCCTTCTTTTTTTTTTTTTTTCTTTCTGATTTTGCCTGTGACTGTCTCTTACCAAACCTCAAGCACCTACTGAAGAATTTTCCACAAACTTAATACAGTCTTGCATTTAACAGCCATTCTACAGGTAGCACCCATTATATCACTACAGGGTGGCTCCAGGTCTTCTTACAGCCTACGTTTTTAGCTTTCTTATATGGGCAAAGGATAATCTCCAGTGACTTACAATCTTTTTCATACCTTGGAAACTGAGCTGGCTGCCCATAAATGGAAACGGACCATGGAGGAGCCTTATCTGAGGGTTTCTGGCATCTGCCAAAGCTCCAATAGTAAAGACTTTTTCCTCTAAGACACCATTATTTAGTGAAGAAAACTGTAAATCCTGTTTCTGCCTTCAAAGAAATATTAAGAGTCAAGTCCACAAATTAAAAGTCTGTTCCACTGAAGTAGCTTCACTGCTAGCAGTTTAAACTAGGCTATGGCTGGTAGAGAAGAAAACATGCATGTCTATTTATTCTGACATCTAGATACTCTTACTGTGCCTGCTAGCTAATTCACTGAAAATACTAAAGGGATTATAACAAAATAGTTAGATTAAGTTTTCAGGCAAACAAAGGCTTTTGAGATGGTGAGAGGAAAAAGAATCTGGTTTTGATCAAATGTGCAACAATTTGGTTCTGCAATGGATATGCAATAAAGCAGATATTATGTGTGGCATGCATTCAAGAGAGATTAATGGTCATATTAACCTTTTGAAAAATGGTAGAAGAGTTGTATCACTTTGCAATTGGTGTTACAAAGTAATAAAACCACAGTGAAATAGACCAGAACTCATGTCTTCTGACCATCAAATAAACAAGTAAAATAATCAAAGATTCACAGCATGAACAAGTGCACATAATATTTGACATTTCATCCAAGGAGAAAGGAGAAGCACAATTAGAGAAGATAATAACATGTCCTAAAAAGTGCTTGAAAATTGTCCCAATACTAATTTCAGCATCAGAAACATTGGTACCATTACTTTTAATAAAATGCATAGACACATCCAAATCAACCTCTTGGAAGGTATTAAATTAAGAAACATTTTATGCCATGTTAGTAATAGTCTTTTATACTTGATAATATTTAAATAAAATCACAATAAGCTGACCAGAAATAAAAACCACAGAAACTGACCAGAAAGAAAAAGAAAAACACCCATGGTCATGAATATTTTTGCTTATCACAATTGTCATAGAAGTTAATGATCAGCTATAGTGATGCATTTTTAAATTGGCCTCCTTGTTTTGGTAAATATCATGATTTCTACCAGCTTGAAAACATCAATTTTCTTCTGATGTAAGGCCCTTGGAAAAATAGAAAATTCATCAAATACCATTCATAAATCAATCTCTTTGAAAAAAAATCACACCAGCACAATTTTCTAAAATTCACAACAATCACCTCATCAATATCACTGTCAAAACCAAAGGCTCAGAAAAGATGAAATCAGAAATGGCACTTAAATTGTGTGTGCATTACTGTCTACCATGAATAATGTCTCTGTCAGACAGACTCTAAAACAGTCTGGTCAGGAGACCAGCTGTGTGGTCTGTGCACCTTGACCTGCTTCAACCATACACCCTACTCATGATCATTTCCACTGGACTTGACACTGTCCAGCAGAGGAACTCAAATTTTAAAAAAAAATCTCTTGGTAGCCAAATTCTTAAGGACTTTAAAACCAAAGGTCTGAAAAGCCACAGGAATGCAAGTTATGTGTTGGGCCTGGGAGATGTTCCACTTAACCTCTAATGACTGAAAGTTAAATGTCTTATTCAGGGTGGTCATCTTGGTTTTTCTACAGAAAATGAAATACATAATTACCTAGAAAACATGATCCACAACTTTGTAAGTGTTGAATCAGCCTTTTGCATCAAGTCCTAGCCTAACTGCCAATAAACAGGAATGCATGTGAAGGACAGTCGATTTTAGGAATTAAAGCAACAAAACTTGTTGTTTACTTATATAAGTAGCATGAAGTCTTATTGCTGATATTTATATCCTCTCTGCCCTAGGGACAACTAAATTAAATAATACAGACTTCAAGGTAGCAAGGCAGCATTTCCTTGAAATGGAAATCTTAAAGGCAAAGGGAAAACCAGATCACCAATAAAGAATGTTTGCAGAGCAATACATGTGGATTGCTGAAATTAATATGACCATAGGTTTTGTTTGTTTTAAAGAAATATTATCTCTAAAATTAATTAAAAACCGCAGTGCAAAAGCCAAATAGTTTTTTATGTAGTAAAGCAGGACAACAAAATTGTTAAACAAAATTGGTATCATCTGATATCAACTCAATAAAGTCTGCTGACAGTCATATTTATGTATTACTCTTACTCTGAATTTAATTTGTAGAAATATAGAGAGTCTGGATTGGGACAAAACTGATTTTTCTTTGCAACCTTACAACAGCGTTGTTGCACCAGAATGCTAAAACAATGAGTGACATATTTTAACCACTTTCCTGTAAAACTATGCTCTGAGTAGCTGTGTGCATGTGACAGATCGGCATTGCATTCCACTGCCTCTCTGTTGCAATTATCTCACAAAAATGACCTCACGTGAGGTGATGAAAACAAGAAGAAACAGACTATTACATGAGAAAATTACATGAGATATCCCCAACAATCATTAGGGCTATTTCCCACAGTTCTTGATCCTTTTTCATGCTTTACAAAAACCTCTGAAAATTTCCAAAAGTTTCAACATGTTTCTTAACATATTTTAAAGAGCAGTCCAAAGTGTCATCTTTTTTATGCCCCCTTGAGGTAAAAACAGTGTTGTAAAAAACCAATATGATACTAAAACATAAAAATCTTTAGAAAGTCCATCATAAACTTGCAGTATCACACAAGTGTACCCAAGTTAACATTTATAACGTCAGGGAACTACCTCTGGTTCCTTTCTGCTGATGACATTGTCACTAAAATGTGCATTAGTATTGATCAGTATTCTACCATGATCTTCTTGCAGCTAAGTCAGCAGGAAGATAGACTGGAGTGAAATGTACCTTTTCTGATAACATTGCAGATAAAAAGGAAACACTTGCATATGTGAAATATTTTATGTAAACCACTGCAAATATTTCCCAGCTGTTGGAATACATTCATATATATGTGCATGAATATATGAATATATGGATATTCCTTATACAGCTAGAGGATAGAAATTTGCTAACTATCAAAACTGTTACATACATGGTATTTTAGAAAAAAATTCAAAAGGTAGCATATTTTGGGTATTCATTTTATGTTAGCTATCTGATTACTTTTAAATTGTTTTATTATAGTATCTCTAAATTAAATCAGTTCACAAATTTTAGATCTCTTCCATTGAGACAATGTCTGCTCCTAACTCTAGTTTTATCTGGATGTTTACACACACAATAACCATTTATTCTGTTAGCTATTATTCAGATGGTTGAAGAGCTAAAATCTTCCCTTAGAACTAAGGAGAGTAAGGGAGAAAAGGCTAAATTAACACAATAAGAGTAGGATCAATGAAAATCATAAGACATTTAAGAAAGGCTTGCCAGGGTAATAGATGAAAAAAAGCCAAATACAGGATAGTTTTGCCTGAAGCAGACTCTTTGACAGCTATGTCATGCATACAGGAAATGAGAAGTGTGACAAAACCAGCACTGTCCTGAAAACAGCACAGGGTGTTACAGCATAATTTCAGTACATATGGGCTTCAGAAGAGGAGGCATGCCTTTTGAAGGCATCCAGTTGACTATTTTCTGTCATAGCTGAATGATAATTTGATATAATTCTTTGAAGAAAAGAACTGTATTGAAAATTTCCATTAAATCTCCACAGTGGCTAACTTCCCGCCAGGACTTTTTAACAGATACTGACATTTCAAAGTCTTTTAAAAGAGTTTATGACTACCTGAAGCAAACACCTGCTGTCTAATCTCCTAGTAGTTTACATTATAGGCAGCACTTAAGTATCTGAAACAGATCAGGGAAAGAATTTAACTACTGCAAAAAATATAAGGTAAAGATTTCTTCCCACACCAAGCCCAATTTACCGGAAATGCAATGCCTTTCTGTTCCTCCATCCCAAATCCTTCTTTATATTAATTTACTGTATTTAGAAGTTACATGATTAATATTGGACACTATATGGTTACTTATTAATACTGTACATTATATGGTTACTGATCAGTAAGAGTACTTGGCTCTCTCAAGTAAGATCACTAAAGTATAAAAAAAGATGTTGGAAACATTCACACTGCGTTAACTCCTCTGGGCTCTGTTCAAATTCATTCTATTTCAATGATGTCATAGAACAGCTTGGGTTGGAAGGGACCTTCAAGATGATCTGGTTCCAATCCCCCTGCCTACTGGACCAGGTTGCTCAGAGCGCCATCCAACCTGGTCTTGAATACCTCCAGGGATGGAGTAACCACACATTCTCTGGGCAACTTGTTCCAGTGCCTTACCACCCTCACACTAAAGAACATCCTTCTCATATGCAATCTAAACCTACCTTCTTTCAGTTTGATGGTATCCTCCCTTGTGCTTTTAAAGTCCCTGTTCATCTTTCTTGTGGCTCACTTTAAGTACTGAAAGGCTGCAATTAGGTCACCCTGAATCCTTTTCCTCTCCAAATTGAACAATCCCAATTCTCCCAGCCATTCCTCATAGGAGAGATGCTCCATCCCTTTGATCATCTTGGTGGCCTCCTCTGGACTCATTCCAACATGTCCATATCTTTCCTCTGCTGGGAACCCCAGAGTTGGATGCAGCACTCCAGCTGGTGTTTCACAAAGACCAAGTAGAGAGGCAGAATCATGTCCCTCAACCTGCTGGTCACAATTTTTTTGTTGCAGCCCAGGGTACAATTGGCTTTTCTGGGCTACAGGTGCACATTGCTGGGTCACGTCTAACCTCTTATCAACCAGCAGCCCAGGTCCTTCTCATCAGACCTGCTCTCAGTCTGTATTAGACCATTTTAATTGTCAATGTGAGAGTGTCCATGGTTATCACAGATTTTTCTGACCAACTTACAGTAGGTGAAGAGATCAAAAATCCTGTTGATAGATCAGAGCTTTATCTATGTACACTATCACTCTTACTTAAAAAAACATAAAAGCAGCTGTTTGATCATTCCTCTGTCTTGAGCCAATGACTCAGTTTATGGGTAATCTGTAGTACAAATGAATAGAACAGTTCATGAGACTAAAAGGCTTGGGGGTGGGGTGGAAGGGGAAATATAGGATGTAAACAGAAAGATGCAAATAATGGGCCAATGGAAAAGTATCATTTGAGGACCAAAAGATTCTCAGAATGCTGTATACAAATACCTGAGTTAAAGGAAACTTTTCAGGACACAGCAGTAGACTTGTAATGAATTGTTGAAAATGAAAGTTTCTGCAAATCTCCAAAACAGGAGAAAAGTGCTAGAAAAGCCAGTGAGCTTAAAGACTTGTGAGACTATTGTACATTTCTGTCACATGTCCTGGTACATTCATATCATACCCTGGCATCTGCTGAGTGAATCTTATCTCCCTTCTCTCTCCATTGTTGCCTAATCCTCTTTTTTTATCTGTAAACTGGAACAGAAGGCATGGATCAGAGGCTAATTCTGTTAGGAACATTATAAACTGCCATTCTTTTTTCCACTGGTTGTCCCCAAACCCTGTCCTTTTTATCTCTACACACTGCCATTTTATAGCTTCACTGCCCAACTGCCTAGTACTCGAGGATGCTCAGGTCTTTGCTGTCCTTGGATCGTACTGTGACCACGTGAACGGTTAATCAACTATTTTGATAAATACGATGAATAGATAGACTTTCTATATAACCAAGGAAAGTTTAGAGGAAGAGGTATGATTTGTGGGGACAGGTATAGAAGTAGAAATTTGCTAAGATGTTTGGGAGGTGAAAGAATAGGGTCTTTGAACCAAATACAGAGAAAGGAAGGACAAAGAAAGAACTCCACCATCAAGTAGTTGCAGGGTCAGGTATATTTTTATGAGCTGGTTGTACAAAAATAGTCCAAATAATCCTGAATAACATGGAAAGGCTCCAGTTTGAATAAAGACCTTAAACAGTGATTGAGGTTTTTCTTCAGAGAAAGTAAAAAAAATACAGTGTAAGAGAAATAGATCTGGCATTTACCACTGACATATTTAGCTGGTTTTATATGAATATTTTTTAAAAAAACTGCTATGCACATGAATGCACCTTTATATTTTTGAATAGTGTTTCCTTTAAATAATTATAATCTATTTAATGAACTTGCCCACCCATTTCTTCTCTTTCCTATATTAAGTCAGGTGTTTATAAATTATGTGGGTTTTTTACCAAGTGTAGTACTCCTTCCCTGTCTGTAAAGTGAGATGAGAGCTTGATGTTTATGTGGTCAAACACGATTTGTGCTTCCTGCCTTTGAGGTGCAGCCATAGATCATGCTGTGTTATTTATCTTGCTTACTCTAGCTTTTTGTGATGAATTATTAAAATATGCCTGGAAGCATGGAGCCATTTGGAAGAAGGGTCTTACTGGAGAGTAGAACAGATAAAAGCACTGAGATAAAACAAGCAACCCTGTCACCAGCAGACACGAGCGATACTGCGGAGAAGAAAGAGACCATTTTATCGGTCAAATTCTGCTTACAGCCACACTAGTGAAACCTCTTCTACTTCAGTGAATACAGTGGGCCTCTTGAACTCATCAGCTGCTTAGAAAACAATATAGTGACTATCCAAAGGCAAAACTGCCACATGAAGCATGGAAATGTAGTTTACATTGTTAGTATACCTGCAGCAAGGCTGCAAGACAACTGAAACAAGAGACTAGTCCAGGAAAAAAAGTCCTTCTGTAGCTATAGTCCTCATACAGTTTCTTTTTCAGCTTAAGAGAGGTGAAGTCCTATAGAATTTTTCTCCCTGGAGAAGTACTTGAATGGTCCTGTTATTGCATTGGGTGAAAATATGCCTGATTTTTTAAATAATCTGAAAAATTTCCTGGCCAAATATTACTACCTCTAAGTTCATAATTCTCATTTTAATTTTTTTTTTCATTTAGCTATGACTAATTTTGAAAAAAACTGAAACCAATAGCATCAAAATTTTGCAAGCCATATGTCTCAAATTAAACTTCTTAGACAACTCTCAGGCAAAAATGCTCAATCATTTATAAGAACAAAATCAAAAAGAAATTCTTTTTTATGGCCTAGCAAAGTCTTAGACCCACTTTCTACAGAAGTCCTAAAGCCTGCAGCAGAAATTTCAACCTGAAAAGAGGACTGACTAGAGACAAAGATCTGCCTTTTCATGTTTCCTAAAGATCTTCCTAGAATATAAATTATGGAAATGAACTTTGCATATGCTGAAGTAACATGAGTCAGAATTTAGCAGTTAATTCTCCAAAAATTTGCCTTCCCTGATTGTATTCCTGTACTGTGCAAAATATGCACAACCATTGCATAATAATTCACTATATTTACTGTACTCCAAGAGAAAGTAAAATAGGGTTCTCTTAACAGAAGAGAGATACTTTTTCTTGTCTAGAATCTCCAAATCCCTTCTGGACTCCACACTTCTAGGAGATAAATTGATGACTATCCATAATGGTAACATGCCTAGAGAGAAAGGGCAGAAGCAGGAGTTAGAGGATGAAGGAGGAAACACAACAGTAGATCATCAGACTGGGAGAAGCTACTGTAGAACCAAGTAGAGGACAGTTTTGGGGGTGGGGGGGGAAGGGAAGAAGAAAACAAAGAGTGAAAAAAGGGGTAGAAAGAACTGAGGAAATTACTTGGAGTTTGTTTTTTTCTTGTCTGTTTTGGGGTTCTTTTTCTCAAATAAGAAAAAGAGAAACAACATCCTTTTACCAAAATAAGGATTATGTTTGACTAAATACAGGATATTTTAGGTAATTTTGGATAAAAGCCTCCTTTTTAAGTAATACTAGATATTAAGAAGATTAGTTAATATTAAAGTTTAAAAAAAACCAAACAAACCTAATCAATTTAATTTTACAGGGGACAAGAAGGAAAAAAATATTTTTTAAGGAATTTTTTAAATATAGAAGAATATTTTCTTCTATATTTATGGGACAAAAATATATTCTGAATTTAACCCAGTTCTATGGGAACTTTTATTTCAGTCCTTAACTGTACTTTTAGTGGATAAATTACTTGATTAAAAAAGTTATGCTAACATTAGAAAAAAGGGTGATGAAATACAAGTATTTGGAATGGAATTAATAGAAATACGTATATTCTATAAAAACAAAGTTGTGAATCACAA
Source organism: Scytalopus superciliaris (assembly GCA_013400415.1). Lineage (NCBI taxonomy): Eukaryota > Metazoa > Chordata > Aves > Passeriformes > Rhinocryptidae > Scytalopus > Scytalopus superciliaris. The sequence goes on from VXBX01008045.1 coordinate 1,197,798, forward strand.
AGGGATTAGGAAATACGCACGTAGCAGCAAGACATGAACATTTCAAGATTGTGAGTTTAAGAGCTGAGAAGAGTCATATTCAGTTATCTTTGTACCTTAGCATTGTGATCAGCTGTGCATAAGCGTTAACTGCATGATCCCATTCTACTCCACGAGAACCCTCTCCTTCTAGAGCATATGCTGAATGATCTCCAAGGTCTCCAAGAAGATACAGGTGTCTGTAACACCCCTATAATAATATAGTAGTTAACAAAGGCTTGGTGTCCCCTTTTAAATGTGAAGATAATTGGACCCAGTGTCGAAAAACTGGGTTCTTGCCTGGCTTCTTCTCTCTGGCAATGTAATAATTTCAAAGCATGCCCTTGACAGGCAGACAGAATTTATGTGTTCCTGTTTTCTGGGAACCTTGCTTGAAATCCAGAGGTCTGAGCTGTAAAAACACAGACAATTCACAGTCACAGCTGAAAACAGTGGGGGCTGTAGTGTTCTTCCTTTGCAGAGTGTAAATCACATAACTCACTCAGGACTTCAGCAACACAAATTCATCAGATATGCTTTTGAAGCACTCAGTTGCTTCAAACCAAACTGCTGAGAAACCACAAAAGTTTATGAGGAAATTAGTATTCTCCTTTTCAAGCAAGATACAGAAGATTTATAAGTCAAAACTTCATATCACATATTTCTAGATGAAACCAAACTACAATAGTGATTGCCTTTCCCTTTTTTCATTTAAAAAGTCTAGTTCAAGTGATATCCTGAGTAATAAAGCAAAGATTCAGGAAGGAAAAAAAAAAAGACTGATGATAGTGGTGGTATAAATAACTATAAAATGTATGTTGCACTTAATACAATAAAGTCAGTACAACATGTTAGTTTTGAGGCGCCTTGCTTTGATAATTTTTTTTCTTCATGCTTACACAGAGGATTTTTTAAAAACTTAAGGTAACACTGAATGAAACTACAATTATTAGGAGAGATTACAGTACAAAACTGAACTTCACAGCACTGTTGACTTGACTTTTCTTTCTTACATTTAATAGAGGCATCCACGATGTTAATTAATAAATAATCAAATAAAACAATGACAGTGAAACATCAATTTTTGTCCCTTTCTAAAGATAACTGTATTTTAAAAACAGCCAGTCTTAGAAACTGTGAAACAAGAGTCTGCCTTCTCTTGGGTGAATTTTATAACAAAAAAGGGAAAGATTTCAAAATTGAGTGTTGACCACTACTGTATTTTACATTAAACTGATCTCTGCATAAGTCTGAGAAGCACACTCCAGTGTTTTTCCTAATTGAGTCATCAGGAGACTTTAGTAGACAAAGTTCTCTTAAGAGCAGCTAAACATGAGTTGGACAGGAAGATATAATTGCAAAGATGCAAGAAGATTTTTCTTGAAGTTGAAATCAGGGTAAAATTCACAGTTTGGACCCCTTTGGGCTTAGGCAATGGCTCAGCAGGGTTTCCAGGACCACAAGTTTGGATTTAACTGTGTAAGTTCTGTTCAAATGGCAGTTTCAATTTCTGCAGTCTAGCCCAGGAAACCCTTTCCATTCAAATGCTCTATAGGTTTGACAAAATGACAAAAGCCACCAAATCCTGAGCGCAAGTCATAGTATATCACGTAGAAAGGCAGGAAAAATAATTACAAGACACAGTTCTCTCCAGAAGAAAGTTTAAAAAGCCATTGAAGTCCAAAAACGCACAAAAAAAATTACTTCTTTCATAATGGACTGTGAATAGGAAAAGAATTTTCGGTGGTAGGCCCTTAATACTCATGGGAACTGCACCTTATGTAATATGCTGTAAGGCATCAGTGTGTTATACTGGTTTCCAGCTTAGTGAATCAAACATATTTATTTTCTCTCAAAGGCAATAGGAAAACTGGGCTATGAATTCTATAGAAACTGTGCTAACATCTTTTTATACAGCATACATACTAAAGATTTTAGATACATTGAGGTACCTGTATTAAAATATTTAATCACCTTGTGGATTCCTAAATGTTATTTGTCTCTCAATAACACCAGCATAAGATTCATGCAGCTGTGGCTTGTTTGGAATGCAAAAGTAAAGAGAAAAGCAATAGATAAATGAAATGTGTGCAGGTGTGCAACAAAGAGACAATAACACACCAGTTACAGTACCGCTTCCAGAATCTACACAGAAACTCAGAGGTGCTAATATGCTATAAGCGAAATGCTCTGGGACCAAATATATGCATTGCAAGTTTTACAGTAAACTAGAAGTCAGTCACTTAGCATAGCCATTTAGTTTAATTAATTAGCTAAACTCCATAATTTGTAAATACAAACACAAAAATCTAGGCATACATTTTCCATGAGGCTCATTGCAAAAATGCTAATAATAAGAGCTAAGAAATTAGTCTTCCAATTTAATAAATTGCATTAAAATCTTCAGGTGTACTAGAATATGTGGTAATGCTGCTTCCATGAAGGTAAGCTTCAAACGTTTCAATGCTATTTGCTAGTATACGTTTGCTGCTATTATGGTATTTCTCAAAAAAGTGCTTTGAATGTCAGTTGAAAATTCTTGGCATTCTATAGAGATTGACTGCAAATTGGTCACATCTCAGAGCACGTATTACTAATAGTGCGCAACACCTTAAATTCAATGTGCAGTGTTTTTAGCAGTAGTATTTTTTACTAAGCAAGCTTGTGTAAGACAGTTGTGTGAATGGAGCACTTAATAATTTTGATGATAGAGTTCTGAAAGCTTACCTTTACTAAACTGAAAAATTATCAATAAGCTGAAGAGATCCATCTACCAGCAGCATATCTATTTATTAAAAATAAAATATTAATACATTCTCAATTTAGTCAAATTTGATACTGTTTTCTGAATTAAATAGAAATAAAAAAATTGGGTGAAGATAGCCCTGAGATTAGCTCAGTTGGTTAGAGCATGGTGTTTAATAACACCAAGATCATGAGCTTGATCCCTATATGGGCCATTCACTTAAGAGCTGGACTCAATGATCCTTGTGGGTCCCTTTCAACTCAGAATATTATGTGATAAGAGGAGGAGGGAGAAAAGTGGATCCAAGTGGATTGAACAGGAAAGCTAACATGTAATTTGTCAATAGGCAGTCTCTCTGAGGAGGACAACCTGAGATACAAGATATGTTGCATGTGAGTAGGATCTCATAAGGAAATCAGGCCACGGTCCCCCACTAACAAGAGAAAAGACTATAATTTCATCTTGCATGAAGTTTAAACTTGGTTTCTTTTCCTTCCTCAATGGTGTTTTTACAGATATTTATATCTATGTTGTCTATGCTGGCAAATATAAATGGATTTTTTTGTTGAAGCTTTCCTTAGCTTGAACCCTACAGATAATTTCAAGATCATGATTTACCTCTTCCAAACACATTGAGACTAAAAATAACAGACATGGAGACCAGTTTTACAGATTTCTGACATAAAGGTACAGCATACCAAAAAAACCTAAGATTTTAATTATATATATATAAAGTCTACTGGATGATGTATCAAATGGAAGAAGAAAGGGTGGGGG
>VXBX01008045.1:1209436-1255707 GCA_013400415.1 Scytalopus superciliaris
TTGGTTTTTTGTTTGTTGGGGGGGGGTTTTTTTGTTTTTTGCTTATAGGATTTTTTTTTTTAATGTGTTCCATCATTTTTTTTCACTTCTCATCATAAAGCCCTTTACTAAGAGTACTGGGTATCTAGGTTTTCCAGTTGTAACACTGATCATTCCACGTTCCACATACTAATGTTGTGGGACATCTGACATATGGAGGGAGATAAATTAGCTTATGTTATTAATCTTAAATTGTTTTATAGCTAATCTCAGGGGGTTTTATCTCAGTTAAAGCCACTTCATTAAATAAGGCACCCTGGTATGCATTTCCTTCATTATGAGCTTGACTAGGCTATCACAGGAGAGAGTTAATGAAAATCATGCCATTGACTTAAGTAGCAGTAGAACCAGGCTTTGCATATTTGAAATGAAGCAAAAAAGTATCTCACAACACTTCTAATTATACCCTGGGGAAAACTGCCACTGAAATCTATAGGCAACGAATTCTGCTTTATGTTCCAACCATTAAAGTTATGCTGATTAATACAAAAATAAAATTGAAAATGTTTGAAACTTGCTACAAAAACTTCAGCATTTCAATTTCTTCTTCTCTAATTGTGTTTATGTAGAAGATGCACAATACTTTTGTTATTGTTCTGCTTGATGTTGGTCTGTTACCCTCCTCCTAGATCCCTGAGGGGGATTTCAGGTTTTGAGGTAACAAGCCTCATCCCTCTGTGTCTGCCACCCATTTCAGTTGGTGGGAAGTAATTTACATGCTACATTTACCCTAATGATTATGAATTCCTAATAATATGAAAATCTATTCTATTTAGGATATAAGGCAGAACCTTAAGGGGATATGCAAAACTGATGCACTAAATGTTTATAATTTTATAAAGCAAAACTATTCTTTCAGAGTACAGGTCCTAAAACAAAATGTTTTTAAAAAACACACACTGTCTGTTTGTCATGCCTGTAATGGTAGGGAATGGCCCCACTCAAAAGCCTTCAGTTGTGTTAGTCCCACAGACAAAGACATGATTTCAAAAATGTGATGGGTTGTTTTTTTGTAGGCCTTCCTTGGTAACCAGGGTCAAGATCTAGGAAGTATTCCATCCCATCTCTTTACGTAATCAGGTGTATATAAACCGAAGGAGGTGTTCTCGCTCCTTTTTTGCTTCTTTTCCTTCTCGGGCTCGCACGCTGACGAGCTCCCGGTGTTTGGGCCTGGCTTATCTGTGTTCAGCGAGGCCTGCTCTGGGGGTTGTTTTGCCTGGGCCGGCGGCGAAGGTTAAGAATCTGCCTTTCTAAGGAAAGTATTGAATTTACTATTGTATTTGTTATTTACTGAGTTAATTTCTGAATTTAGATTGTATATATATATATTTGTTTTATCTTTTTTTTTCCCTATTTTGTCTCCCTCTCCCCTTTCCCTTCCCTTGTCCCTTATTGGGGTGGTTTGGGGGTCCCTGTCTTGTTGTGCCTAGTATATAAACTTAATATATGTAAATATATATATATTCCTTCAATTTTCTCTTGCTGCTTTTTGCCGTTTCGGGAGAGGGAGGGGGGAATCTTTCTTGTGAGGTTTGGCTGTTGGCAGAGAGCCAACCCGAACTTTCACAAAAAATAACACTGAACAAAGAATTTTTATCACAAGAAGTTTTCTCTTGAAAACTATCAGGACTGTAATGATCTGGGTACTTTCAAAGCACTAAACCCAAGAATTACCTTCTATACTAAGGCCATCAAATCCAAAGAAAAAGCAAATACTATAAAACTATTCTAAGGAAACTACAGGTTTCCATACACTCATGGCAAACAGGCATGGTGGAACCAGCCTTCCCATTCAGAAATCCAAACCAGTTCCAGTCATAACCAGGAAACCTAAATTACAGTATTCATGCTGCCTGACTATCCAGAGCACCAGCTTCCAGTAGTCAGAAATGGATTGTTAAGTGCAGTTGTCGAAGAGCTGATCATCCCAAAGGACAAAATAATATAAATAAAGGAGGAAAAATGAGGAGTACAGCTATGTGAGAGATCAGGAATGAAGATAACTAAGCAAAGCACCTAGCAATAATGGTGCAGTTGATTCAAGCTGCTGGAAATGATGTATTACACCAGAATGATTAATATAAGCTAGGAGGGAGACAGCAATTAAAAGAATAATACTGAAGTTAAGTAATGATCCTCATGAAGTCTCTTCCTCCAGGACCAGAACAGTAAACATAACACACAGAGACAAAAATCCGGGAAATTAAATAATCTCTTCCTAGCAATCTGTCCACTAGTTGGGCTGTTTTCAAACTGTGGAATTAGCAGAGTGGGGAGATGAAGGTGAGGAGTAGTTGCCTTTTCCAACAAATCCTGTAAGCCTAAGGAGCAGGATGGTAGGCCACTTGCTAGAGTACTATTCAGACTAATGGGGAAGAAGAAAGGTGGGAAATAAGTTGTCCTTTCATCTTTCAGTGACTATTTGAACAAGTATTCAATGAATTCCATCATTATACTAGAAGGTTCAGATATTTTAGAAAACACACATGGTTGGAATAACTTTTTCTTTGTGTCTGCTTGCTCAGGTTGCTTTATGAGAGTGGAAAAGCACTGCTCTTTGATAGTGTACTACCAGTCCCTGCCTCGAGTTTCTGGATGGGTTGTATCATTACCTAAAATGGGAGAAAAGAACTTTCAATGCAGTATTAATATAGATACAATAGAGAGATGATCTTTAATGAAAGGACTTTCAGGTGCTACACATAATACATAGGTGCACACACTAGTATAGAAGTCTCACAATTTTATAGCTTTAACTAATTACCATTATCTAGTGGGTACATCCAACCTGAAAACCATTTGCTCCTGGTACCACACTCAGAACTGCCCCACTGGAGCCTTTCCAAGGGTACTGAGCCCTCTATCTTGTTTTGACTACAGTATATATTATCATTCCTTTCCAGGTGCAAGTGTCCCAAAGAAGTTGTCCTTGCTAAAACCTTTTTCCTTGAAAAGACCGTTAAACAGAATTTCAAGAACTTGGCACAAACTGTGAGAAACAGGTTTCTAAACTGTTAACTGCAACCTTAAGTGTGAGAAACTATACAGCTATATTAAAGTCTACAAACACATAAAAACCTTAAGGCATCAGTATGATATCAGTTACTCAGGAATTGGTGCTGCCAGTCAGGGACAGGAGTAGCCACAAACCAAGTGCCTTCAGCAAGAATGTGCCATTCATCTAAAGTTAGATGGTTGCGGAAGCCTGAAGATTGTGACACAGTGCAGGCTTACCTAATGTGCTAGGACAGCTATGCTTCTTCTGGTACCCAGCCTGCTATACAATCCAGCTTCCTTTTCCTCAAATGTTTTACCTAGAAGAAGGGTCATGGTGCAAACTAAACAAAACCTGATGATTTTCTACAGGAAAAAGACAAAAAAAGAAAGAAAGAAAAAGGAAAAAAAATCAGCGAAAAGCAATCACCAGACAAGAAATTACGTCTGTTGTTTGCCAGTTTCACAAAGTTTTGTTCCATAAGGTAGTGCATATAACATTTTGCCTAATTATGGGGCCATGTCATGAAAAGCACAGCTGCTAATTTGCAGCACATATTGACTTAGTGGAAAATGGCAAACATTCACCATCTTTCCAAATTTACTTTGTGTCACTTAATATTTTTGAAAGCCAAGATATAATAAACTAATAAGAAAATATGGCAATAAAACTTTATAACCTGGCTTGAATGAGAAAGAACAAACAAATAACAGATTGAACATAAGGAACCAGGGTATTTTAAGTTTTAGCTTGATGTTAACAATGATGAAAACAGAAAAAACAGAGTAACATACATTTCAATTGATTGTTTCTGAGGCTAGCTCCGCAGAACTTTAAAAGCAGTACTTTATCTTGAACTCACATTGATACAAATATGTGTTCACATGCTACCTTTTAACCCTCTACTACAAAAATTACATGCAATAAGCCTCAACAAATTACTGGCCTTTCAGTTTAGTTTTACTATATTATATCAAACCATTATTTATTTGATTGTGGAAGTTTGGTGTTACAATATTTCTTTCAACTACAGAAATATTCCCTGAAATTTGCATTTTCTCTGACTCTTAGAAGTAAACAGTCCTTTAATATTTTCCATTCTTATTTACCTAGTGTTCAAACTTTTTGTACTTGTACTTCTTTGTTTATTAAAAATATTCCTAACATATACATTCTGTAATTTATTCACTTGAAAAATATATTCTTCCTTTTAAATCTGATGAATGAATTGAAAATAAAGCAGTAATCCTAAATCAGTTCTGTATTTAACCTCATGGGCACATGCAGTAAAACCTTTCTGAAAACAGATACTATGTGCAAAACTAAGAACATACTAACTTACAATGAATTTCTCCCTTTGTTGCCACTGGCACAATGTATTGTTAAAAAATTAAGCCTACACAAGAACTGCCCAAGAAACGTAAGTTAAATGTCTTTCTCTTACAGATGAAGCAGACTTTAAATCATCTTTGCATAAGGTTATGTGGAGTTCAGCAGGTGCAAGGAGCCATGGATGTTAGATTGTCACAGTTCTTCAAAGTAACACTGATCAGAGCCTCTGAAGTAATTCATCTGTGCCCTGCTGATTCCAGCTCAATATGCATCTTCTTTTCCATGTTCATATGCCAAGATTTACAAGAGTGTCTCTAAGTCAGTGTAATCCACTCGTGTCTGTACTCAGGACATCTGACAACAGTTTAGACAGCATCTTTTATCTAAGACTCATTCTATTCTCTTGCTGCCTAGAAAAGACCATGGTCACCCTCTTACTTACTAAGGAAAGAGTTTTTTGTCTAGCACAAGTATGCTCTCACATAACCAGGTTTTTCAATACGGTATTGTGGGAAGATGGCTGGCCTAAAAATTAGGGGAAACTGAGAAGTTATATTGACATTCTAACAGAAGTTATAACAGTACAGAAATTATAGGGTAAAATGTAACTGCTACTGCCTGGATGAAACGTGGCTGGCAGCTCCACAGTGTTTCCCCATACACCTGTAAGCACCTGCTAAGGGAGAGGGAACAGAGGGTGCAGCGGAGTGAAGGCACCGTGGCCAGGCTCTGTGAAAATCCTTGCAGGGAGGGGAACTCGATGCTACTTTGACGCTGATAAACTGCATAGCACCTGTCAACCAAGGGTGAGAGAAGATGTCCTGCTGCTGAGCCAACAACTGTGACAAAATCTCTCTCCTCACATGAGCCTAACTGTAATATTAACACACACCTCCATCCCAAAGTTACCTGCCTCCAAGATAAGATCACTCCCCACCAGGCAGGCACCCTATATTTTTTTGAGTGTCTTTAAAAGTAAAGTGAGAGAAATTTACACCAATTAGCAACAAAGATATTTATGACCAAAATCACTCAAACTCCACCTAAACATGAAGAAATAGCATAAAAGTGAATCAAGAATGGGGGGAAAGTTACTGCTGCGATCAGTTGATGGACTGATCCTGTCTTCTCCCCCCATAGGGATGCCTATTGGTAGGATCTGTACCCTATGCACACTGAATACTTCTACTGGGCATTAGAGCTTGTCTAAGCATTGCTTTGAATATATTTTTACAGTCAGATGCTATCACAGGCAATCTTCAAACCTTATTAATATAAAATTACGACCGGTTAAAGAGTGCTATCCTGTGAACTTAGTGTTAGTACTTCACAGGTGCTGACACTTGCCAGTAGTGAATAACATAAGCATGTTATTAAAATAATAACATAATAATAATAATAATAAATAGAATAAAGAATAAAGTGGGAATAAAGATGGATGCATATATTACAGACTGATTTTAAGATTTATAGATAACTGTAGTTAAATTAATAGCCCTGCAGTAACAATGACAACATACACCTGTCAATCAGGTTTTACTCAAAAAAGGATGCACATACATTATTCCAAAGATGACAAATGGATCAGGTTGGATTTCATTTTGCCTCATCGAATTTTGGAGTAAAACACCATTATCCCAGGAACCTCTAACAACTTCCATGGCAACAATCCAAATGTAAAGTTTGACCTACAATTTTCAAGTCTGTGTACACGTGTGCCTTCACCATCTTCTCAGAACCCCAGTGCTATCTTCCAGACTCACAATGCACATGCAACCTGGAAATTTACTGTAGGTGTTTTCACTCAGACTTTGATTACAGGGGAAAAATACCAAGTTGTTGCTAGATGTTTTTAGTGTTTATGTAAACATTATTTTAATGCTTCCCAATTCTGTCAAAATGTTTCAGGAAGACACTACTGCTAAGAGTGACAAATCCATTGATGCTGTCACACACACTGGAAAAGAAATCTGTAAAAGATTCCTGTCCTTCAGTACTTTTTAGGTGAAGACTGCTAATCTCAAAAATTTGAAGTACTGTATTTGATGGAGCGAAATACAAATTTTATGTTGGACCATGAGCCCCCATATGCAGCTGGTAAATTAATGCATAACAATGAATTCATACAATTCCTTACAAAGAAAAAAGGAAAAAAATTATCATATTTGAAATGCAATAAACAAGTAATTTTTAACTTTTCAATGATTATTCAATACTTTCAATTCTCCTTTGATTTAGAAATGAGGAGACCCGTAGCCGTGGGATATTTATTTTCCTTCATGTGACTGGTTGTCTACAATTTCTGAACAAAGCAAAGAAAGTCATTCATGCTGTTGTCATATCTGCTGTAACATCTTTCAGAAGTAGGGTAGCTCCACTAAATAAATAATTAGACTAAGCAAACACTTTCCAAGAACAAGACACCACTGCCAGTGCTCTGGGATGATTCACTGACTGTACTCACAGAATGTCACTTGGTTGGTTGCTCTAATCCTTCCTGCTCTCAGCCCTGACTATGCTGTAGCCATAACTGTTGCAGAACATGAGAAGAATTTAAGGACATTTCACAGAAACCTTAAAAGAAAGTCCAAAAGGTTTGCTAAAAATAAATAAATAAATAAACATAGCTGAAAACAAGATCAGAATCTTACCTATGGAATTAGACTGGTATCTTCAGAATGTGTTACAGTAAAACGCCTCTGATTCTAACTGTGTGGCAGTGTCTTTTGATTTGCAGATGAGTTGCTTCTTTCACTGTAGCTGGAGTTATATATTTGTACACCCAGAGTTTTGCTGGAAGTGAAGGTACCGTAAAAAGACCTATGTGACATTTTCAGTAGGAAACTCATTTACACACATCAGGGTCTTGGAGATAAAACCTCATATTCTGAGATGATGAATAATGTATTTTATCTAATTCAATCATCTTAAGGAAACAAATAATAAAAAAAATTAACTCCAGACATGAGAGAGACTGAAGGCAGCTGAGGAGAAAAACACAGCATAGACTGAAGAGAATGATATTTAATCATGAATACAATGAAACATAAAAGCATAAAGTTTGAATACATGGCATCACAGAAATAGCATCCAAAGAACTTGAATTTTGACAGAATGGACTGTAGAACTTGCACATGCCTTTCTTGATTTTTATTAATTTTTGTACAGTGATAACACTATATAAAAAGCTGTCTGACAGCATTAAAATACGATTTTGAAAGTTGCAAGAGCTCAACATGACACTAAATGTTTGAACTCCAAAAAAATTTTTCTCCCTGATTACACTATTGCTCTTTTAAAGGAAGAGGGAAGCTTCTTCTCTTGTAAAACAAGCAATGATAGTCCTCTGGACTACCTTGTTCTACCTCATACCCTACAGGGCAGAATGCAGAATATGTTAGTCAATCACATGTGACTTGACCCCTAGAGGAAATTTCTGTCCTTATGAATCAAAGGATTAATGAAGCTGGTAAGAATACCAAGAATCACAGACATGAGGGGTGAAATACAATTCTCAGTAGACATAATCCACTCTTGACTCAAAACCTGAATTCAAGTTTTCAGTCCTTTCAATGAAGAACATATATTTGATATTTCTATTAGGGTCTCAGCTTTTTCACTGCATACTTTATTTCATGGACAATTTTTTTCTTGTTTTAAAGAATTGATATGGATAGATTAGATAGGATGATTAGGATAAGATACGATGAATAAAGGTTACAGTTAGATGTTTTAATTTGATTAATACTTGCATCACTCGGTGTCCAAGGCATTTTAAAGATATTTCATAAGACAAATGGGTTTCTCAGGAGTCTGATGCTAAAAGCAAGATTTAAAACAGAAATGTAAAATTTTCTGCCTTTGTGTTGACAAAATCCCATTGAGCCCTTAAACTTTGAGCTTTCTTCAAAATATTTTTCTTTTAATTTAGATCAGCCAGAATATAGATGCATATTTTTCAGTCTTCCATGTCTTATGAATTTCCTAGGTTTTTCCCATGTCCCAATTTGCAGTGATTGCCTATATTCTGCCCATTTTCCAATTCAGAAATTATCACATCTTTCTTGCTCTTAACTAGCTTTAAATATAAACCAACAATGATGTTTTAGTTTAAAGTAGTTAAGACTCCCTGAACAGAAATGCAGGCAAGATTTCCAGCTCAGGTCAGGCATGTGACATCACAATAGGCAGAGAATCATAGAAACTCCACACCATCAGGCATGGACAGTCACATTAATAGTGCCAGTCACACCTATGAACCACACCCTCTGTAAGTAAGATTAATTAATGATAAAGATCTGTTAATCTTATATTTGCATTTTACCCTATCTACTAAGCGTCCCTTTTTTGCCAAAAAGTAAACAAAATATCTTCTTTTACTATGTTATTTCTCCTGTAGAACTGTTTATTAGACCTTCTGATTTTACTAGAAGTCATTTTTCTCATTATCATCTTTCCGTCTTACAGCTTTTGCTCTTTATCCAACATAACAAATTGTTTATACCTTGTTATTTGAAAAGTAGTTTGTACTTTATTCCCACCATTTACTCTCTCTATTTCTCTCGCATGCACACATATATAAAGATTTGAATAGGGTATGAAACCGGTTAGCGATGTGAGATGCATTCAGTACATTGTTAGACCCCCTTATGGACAACTCCCATGAAATGCAGAGATAAGCTCTAGGAGGTTTTATAGTCTTCCTCTGAAATCTATAAGAAACAATAAGCTGCTCACCAAAGAGTTCCAAAATATAGCCGCTATCGACACACAGAGAGTGACTCAGAAACGGAAAAACAGCGAATGGATCATCAAGCCCACACAATCGAAGTACTGCCCCAAAAAGTCCACAGACTGTTTCTCACTCACAAGAAAATCCTGCATCAAATTTCAGACACAAAACAACAATTTCTTACAGTAAAGGAGTGGGAGAGACAGAGCATCACAAGGGTCCGAGTGTTCTCAAACTGTTATTATTTTCTATTACTTTTGAAAGGATTTCCCTCAAGGCTTCCTTTTTTNAGTATTTCATTGTAATCCCAAGCACATAAGGTTTTAGGCTGGCTTCATAGCGTGTTTCTTAGAGTTTCTTCTTCCTTTCTTGAGCATTTGAAATATAAGCATAGTTAAAACCATGAATTCCTTTTTCTACCATGTATTGACAGTGCCTCAGCAAGAAAAATGGAGAAAAACTGTCTGGTTGTCAGCAGAGGGAGGAACTACAGCAACCCAGCTGAATACAAGAGCTGTGGCAAGGTGTGACAGTGGTGGCAAAGGTGTGCAGGGTATGAAGAACTCCACAGCTCTTGCATCAGAGCTGAGGAGCAGAAAAGGAGATTATTGGAAAAGTGGGAGCTGGACAGCACACCAGAAAAATGTGCAGACAAATAAAGAGTAAAGAAATATGCAGTTAAAGAAGGGGAGAAAGCACATCAGATTGGGAGACTAAATCTACCAGAGGAAACAGGAAAAAAAAATGGAAGGAGGAGCATCACAATATAAAAATAGCCAACAAAACTGAGGAATCTGGACACTGCAAAAAATTTTCATCAACTGAGTTGCATTTCTACAGAGACCATTAGAAACTTAGATTTGAACAAATCAGAAATCATACCTTTTGGATGAGATCTTTATAGTGTGTCATAATTTGCTAGATATATAAATTGAGCAATCAAATTCTATCATTTGCTGTTACTTAATACCTGTTCTGATAGCAGAAAACCAATTAGCTTCATTAATTTGAATTATGTCAAAGGAATGAAAATTTGAGTTTAAATTTTTAAACAACTACCAACTTTATTCATACAACAATTAAATACCAAAAAAAATATTCTATCTGAAAAAGCAAATACAGTGACTGACAAACTGGAAGTGCTAATTTGGTACTCTTTGAAGGTCAGCAGAAAAGTCAGCCTTTGCAAATGGGAAATCCTCCTTCTATTGCATCTTGGATAGAAAAAAATTCAGACGGAAGAAATAAGAGTCACTTATCCATCCATGACAACAGCAATGTGTTAAGTTGATTTTAGGATTTGTCAAAAGAATGAAAATAGGATGGCACCATTTTCCAAAGCTGATGGTCTGAAAATTACTACCAGATCTCCCTGAATGATCACCCAAGATATAAATATGCTCTAAAAAATAATTTATCAAATAAAAGTAGACATTAAAGAACAGACTGCAGCAACTTACACCATAGATTGTAAAAAGAAATACACGCTCATGTTGCTGTGCTTCATGCATTACTGGAAGGATAAATGTACTACAGGATGTACATTAAACCAAGTACATTATAACAAGAACAAAACAGAGAGGATATTCCACACATTTCTGTTGTCCACAGAGTAATTTTTGCGGCAAACTGATAATTTTGTCCTGGTGATTTTCCCGCCTTATCTTCATCTGCTTTTAAAAAGTTACATGTTACTTTATTTGTTTAGTACTCAATTATATTTGCATAAGGAATGATGTCAGCTGGTACCTCTGATCTTTCTACTAAGATGCAACCTACATTACAAAAGTTTTTCAAACCACTTTTACTACGAGTATGTAACACTATGGCAAAAGAATAACACCCAAAGATTAATGGCACTTTGCTCTATCTGTAGGTTTCCGTAACCTATACGCAATTACAAGGTATTCTTTGATAGATCATATTTTCACAGAAAGACTGTTGGCAAATAGCTTATTTTTGCTTAAGCCCTTTTCTATGGAAGTTAGCTGTGAAAATTTACCACTTCTTAAGCAGTTTGCTGACAAAATATGGAAAAGAGATCCTCCAAACTTGTTCCTAGTCAACGTTATCTTTAGATTAAAATACACATTTTTCAGTTTCCATCAGTGAAAATAGCATTCAGTGAAAACAAAAGTAGAGTTAACATTGCTAAGGTGCCATCCTACACTTGCTCATGCTAAGATAAGGAATTCCAGAGAGAAAGACTAAGATTAGAGGGAGATTTATATTTCACTTCTGACTGCCCCCCAGGAGTAGTCATAGTAGATAAAAAATGATGAAATTCTATCAGTTACAGTGAACTTCATAAGCCAACCTTACTCATACAAAATAGGGTATTTTTAAGGAATCGTGATTTTGTTTTCTAACATATGAACTGAGATTAATAGCTATAGTAATAATCTCCTGGATCTTGATGAGATAGACTGTCTAACTTTTCTCATCTGAATATTATCTATCACATAAATATTGATCATTTTAATATATGAATTGATTACAGTGCTTCTTAATAACTGTATTTCTATATCCTGAATTATGCTGCACAATGTCTTATCTGTTGCATATAACTGAAATATTTCACAGTCTTTCCTTTAGAATACTTCAGGCTGGACTGGCTTCTCAAAGCTTATCTCTGATTCAAGGTTTGCCAAGGGGAATTGAGCTATCTTTTGGTGGATTTCTGAAAATTCCTTCCAAAATAATTTGTTTCCGACCAAGTCTAAGACAAGTTACTGACAGAAACATGAGCTGAAATGTGACAGCAGAGCTGAAATGTAAAGTTCTTTCACTAAATTTCTTCTTAAAGGACAAGCCTGTAGAGAAGTTGAAAATATGAGATATGAAAATATGAGATATGAATCTGTTGCAACAAACATGGAATTGGTCATAGTGACCAGGCAGAGTGATGCAGAGCTATTTATTTGGATTCACCTTGGTCATGTTCCCAGTATTATTTTATTTTTTTTTTATGCTACATATTTTAATAAATGTTAGTAGAAATATAAGGACAAGTTTCCCAGTAAACACAGGGTGCCTTCACATGGAAAAATAAGTTCTTTAGTCCAAACAGTTTGAGTTTGTGAGATGAATAATAGAAAAAGTAAATGAAAAGGCTATAGATGGGATTCTCTCTTCCATTAAAAGACCCAGGAAACTGTTTCTTCCTAAAATAAAATTAATTACTTGAACTGCATGCTGAACTGAACCGTCAAAAGGGCCAGTTCACTCATCCTTATCTAAAGAGACTTGTTCACAAGCGTTTGAATCTCTGGTGAACAGTCTGATGCAGTACTAATCAAAAGGTGTGTGGCTTCCTCAGATGTGAAGTCTTTGCTGAGAATGTCTGATATTCATTTCAGCCTCAAACTGCCAGTAATATATTGCCACTAGCCAGTAAAAAGTTCACTATAAAGAATTATATGTCCTTTCTGTCCTTGGTCACAGTTACTATGTTATCTACAGTAGGCAATTTTCTCATATGTTTTTCAGAAGGTCATTCAAAACTCTTTTACTTGGCAAGATGATGGGGATCTAAAAATATTATGATCTCCAGGCATTTAGCTTTAGTTAAATTTCCCACTGTTCAAAATAAGATGAAAGTCAACAAAAAAGGTTAAATTCAAACAATCTGGTGCTTATAATTTATATCATACAACCAGAGCCCAATTTTGTAATTTTGTCAGAAGTTTAAGCTGTCATATTTAATAGAAGTACCAAGGATACAATATATATACTCCAATACCCTCCAATATGTACACTTCTAGAATATCTATGCCTTTTATATATATATTATTCAACTTAAATACATATATGTTTGTACTACCTAGCTTAATTTTTCAGTTAACAAAAAAGCAAATAGCCTGGGAAGCATTCATATTCCATCTCTAAAAAGATGCTCTCATTATGTACAAATTCTACTGCTTCTGAAGGATACACAATAACCTTGGAAAATTATATATGAAAAAAACAAACCTAACAAAAGAAAAACACAGGAATATTTATAGGAAAAGGCCTCAAGCTGTGCAAGGTTTTATGAAAGTTTTTGTGAGCCTTTTTGGGCTTGGGGTTTTTTTAAACGATGATTACAATAGATGTATCACCCAAAAATTTTAACAGCTGTCATATTTATATTCAGTGATGACTTCTTTTAAATAAATATTTCAAATTAACCCCCAGTAAATCAATGCATATACTTCGCTATTTGCACAGGAATGGCTTACATCCAGCTTTTTGAGCACACGTGATTTTTGAGAGCAACAACTTCATATACAAGTTCCAAACTTACAGTTTTGCTACATCTGATAATGTTAGCATAAAAAGAAGCCATAGGGATGGGTTTCTTACAAAGATATGCTTCAGCTAACGAGGACTAAACAGAAATGAGAAGGTAAAAAAGGTTATCATGTGTAGCATATAGAGCTGTTGCTCAGTTATCAACACCTATTACAAACCCATCTTCTAATTTGGATTCTTGGATTACAGTTAGTCTTTAATCTTCAGTAAATAAATGTCTGTAATTTGTCTGACTGGAAGTTTTAGGGTATTATTGGTCTATACTTACACTGGTTACTTGCAGGCCAAGGTTTATTATCTATCTAATAGGCCCTCATAAAGCAGAACCCCCAGTAACCTCTTAAAGCTCATCAGATAAAAGGATTATAGACTGAAGCACTACCTTTCATAAAGCTCAAGAGCACTGAAGCCGTACATGATGAAAATTGTGCTTGGGCAGGGAATAGAGGACTGTCCAGCCTCTGCCTTTTAAAGGTGGACAAGTGGAGAGACAGGCTATTCAATTTGGTCATTAAATTACTACTGGCAGAAAAAAAGGAAGATGCTTGCAGTTTTTGACCAATTTATAATTCTTCTGGCAACATCAGTTGAAGACACAGTCCAATTAAATATCACTATTGTGAAAATGAATGTTGTCATATCTGCCAGAATTGTCACAATGCTGACATAAAAGCAGCATCACAGTTTAAAATCTTCAGCCCCAATTATTTTAAGAAATTGTTTTACTTAGGTTTACTGAGTTTTTAAATAGTGCATAGTACAAAATGTTCCTGGAAATATATCCTTTTCTCAGCTAAGAAAGACTCACTCTAAGTTAAGAAACAAGAAACAGGAAAATTCCCACATACAATCAGGTTGCACTATCAGTAGTTGGACTTCCAAGCTATGTACTGCTATTGCCCACTTTCCCAACTAAGGATATCAAGTTGTAAAATGCTCTATTGCTATATGAAATACACTCTGCTCTAACCAAAGCAGGTGAAAAAAATGAGGTAATAGTGTGCAAAGGGAAGAAAAGAAAACCCCTGATAATTAACTGAGCATCATCCTCATCCAGTTTGCACTCTCCCTGTCTTCATTCTCTACATATCTATTGTGCTCAAACCAATTGGTAAGCCAAAGCAGACTGATCCTTTCAAGTACTGACAAAATAAGTCTGTTGCAGCAGATCCCCAATGTCTTTTATGCATTCTATCCCACTAAGATGACCACAATGAACCATACAATCATCCTATTCAGACAGCATTGCCATAACTCTATTTAGGGACAGACTGTGAAAATAATCGTCAGAATCCTCCATCTGCTTCTCATCCAGCTGCCTTCTGCCTCACTGAGCCAAATGACCACAAACTTGTTCTCTAAGGACTGGTCTTTCCATGGATTCTCACTGCTTTTCTATCCTCAATTCATAGCGTTAATTCTCCAACTGATCCATGGATCAGGGTTTTAGCTACTCGGTGATAGTGATTTCAATTAAGCTTTTAGCTTTGTGATCAATGATACAATATGACTTCTAGTTTGAAATTTAGGATTAGACATAATAATGAAAAGCAACAACAATTAAGGGGTCTTCTCTCATAAGAGGATATGAAGCAGTATGGTACTTCTTAAGGAAATTAAACTAAATCATATCATGGAAGAATAACTTGTGGCAGAAGTGTAGAGCTACAAAAATTAAAGGATTCATGTAAACTGTCAGGTATGCAGTAGCACAGGAAGACTAAGAGAATGACAAAATTCACAGAAAAGAAACTGTAAACATAACATTTTTGAGAAATATATTTAAAAGAGGAAGAGAACAAAAGAAACTCAAAGTGTTTTGAAGAAGAAATATTATTACTATTTTGTTGGGTTGGTGTAGATAAAAACAAAGGCTTTATAAATATATATATTTAATATTATAATCACAAACCCACTTTATTTAAAGAAGTTTAAACACTTCCATAGTTTATCAAAGTGCCAATGAAAGAAATATTTATGAGAAAACTAAACAATGCTTCCTTCTTCAAGTATAGTTTCAAAATGTTTAATAGAAAAGACTATCAGTTATTTGCTGACACATTTCATAGGAAGACTAAAGTTATTTCAGGGGGAAAAAAAGATATTAAATTCATTTTCTTAAATAGGATTGCAAGAAAAATGAATTAATCATTCTCACCTATTTTCTTTGGACTCTACTTTGGCTGTATAAATGAGATAACTAAGAGACTAAATAACAGAGTTGCTAGTGCGTGCAATTCATGTTTCCCATTAAAATAATGGGGAAAACAGTAGGTCTCAAACCCTGATCCTTGAAGTGTAAGAATCCCTGGGGTCATGTTAAATGGTTTGTAGGCAGTCCCTCCAATGGCATTAGACAGTTTCACACAAACCCCTCAAATTAAAAATCCTTAATTATGTAAATTTATGGCATTTGGGGGGCCTACCAATGTCAAGAAGAACTCCACCTACAAGGAGTCAACTAAAAGAAGTCCCGTATTTTTTTTTAGAAGGAAAGGACCCTACTTTGCATTCTCTAGATGACTGCTCTGTGTCTCTCTAGAAACACCAACAGTATAGACTAGAGTGGAAATAACTAGTCAGAGTACAATGATCACATAGTTATACAGAGTGAAAGAATAATTGTTTTTCCAGCACATACTCCCTTGAACGCTTTCTATGCATTCCCCTTGGTAAAAAAAAGGGCCATCATTTATGAGCTGATGTTCAAAGTGTAGACTTTTAGCAATCCATTAAGTTCTCACAAGCTTCTCCTAGAGGTGGAAAACACATCTTTCATGAAGAGTTCTCAAAGGGCTTTTATAGTGATTAAAACTATCATTCCTTTTAATTTTCATTCTCCGATATAAGACAGTTGGGTTTTTGAGTGTATTTGGTTAAAGCTATTAGTATTGAAGTATGGACTTGATCACTATGTAAATCTTCACTATATTCTCCATACCTCCACCATTCAAACAAAAACTCAGTGTTTGTCAAGCTTTAATCAGCTCCATTTCACACCATTCCCCCAAGATACACAAGGAATACATGAAGAATTGTGAAGTGTCATCATGAGGATCAAAACCAAAAATATAATCAACATATGCATGTCATATGTGAACTTTTGTTTCAAAAAGAGACACAGTGAACTAAAGCACATTTCAGGCAAACAATCTAGGCTGGCGAGGACACAGGGAAAGATACCCCAGTGTCCAGAAGGCAGAGTCTTTGACAAGAAAAGCAAAAGATGTTGAGTGTATACTGAGTTGAAGAGATGAGAGCATTCTGGGATATGTTGGAAGTTTAAGGTTAGAGGAGCTATTAAGCAGGGAGAAAGTGAAGAAATCAACTGAGATTATGTATATGGAGAAAAAGAGAATGTTCAATTAAATAGAATAATTAGCGGGGACAACCTTGACAATTTTGATTATATTATGCAAGGTTATCTCCCTCAAACAACACCTCAGCCTTGGCCATATTGACCACCATCACTGGTCCAATTTGGCCTCCAATCAGGAGGCATGGAGGCACACCAGCTACAACGCTGCTGCTTCCTTTGAGAGTGCACACAGGATCAGTCTCGAAATAAAAAGACAACGCAGAAAGAACCATGTCTTGCCAATATTGCCCAAGGAGACTTTCCACTGTGCCTTTTGAAACCGGACTTGCCTGTCTCGCATTGGCCTTTTTAGCCACCAGCGCGCTTGTAGCAAGCGTGGGGAGAGCCCTTCTCAAATCTTCATTTGCAAAGCCCAGCCAGCATGATAATGATGATGCAAAGTTATATTCCTAAAGGAAAAAAATGGCTTATTTCTCTGTAATTCCATTTGAGCTCAAATTACTAGGAAGCATGAGCACTTTTTTTAAAAAAAAAAGTCTGATTTTATTTTGTTATCTGAAAATGTATGCATCTCTAAGAAAATGATCTTTCAGTCCTGTCTTCTATCTTTTGATAACTACTTATTTTGTGTTTTGTGATGGCAAAGCCTCTATACCTTTATATCTCGACTATGCTGAAATGTCTTCTAATACCCACAGCAGGATACATTTAAACTAATTTATTAATTTCTCATTTATTACCACATACAATTAGATAATTTATCCTCACAGAAACTCATTAAATTATGATTTTTATTTGGGTTTCCAGCTCTAATAATTTCAAAACTCTGACTGACTTCAATTTTAGATTTTAATTTCTGTATCAAGAAAAATATTAATCTAAAGTAACAAATACCATTTAAATTAATCCTCTTTCATATATCAGAAGCCAATGGGATATTAACAGGACTGAAAGTTTATAATGATTTTATGTTTTGGTTTTGCTTTTTTATTTATTTTTTTAAAAAATCTATGAATCAGTCTCTTTTTTGACAGAAGACAGTGAGTGAAAATTTCCTCAACTCAGCATCCCAGAGGTATTCTTAGAAACTCTGATGACCTTAACTCTGATATTATTTACATCAGTGCAAGTCACAAGCATAACACCTGGAGCTAACAAAATCATACTGTGGAAAAACACAACTAGGCTCCACAAAATTCACTGAAAATATGAAAAGACTGAATTCGAATTGCATGTACATTTTTTTCTCTTATCTGTCATAATGAGATTTGGCAGATCTTGATGTGAGAAATTACTGGCTTTATAGAATGACCTAAGGAAAACACAAGGAGCATACAGCAGAAATGCTTTCTGGTGAAAGATATCTTACAGAACAATAAAAAGGAGGTCTGCTGCTGTTGACTAGAAAAGTTCGGGGAGACCAAAAAGCATCTTATCAAACTGTAGTCCCAAATAGTTTGTCTACACAAACTAGAACCAAAATAATCAAATGCACTATATGTCATAACTGTACTTATTTCTGAATAGCTATAAAGCTTTTCTGCCTTAAAAAACCACAAAAATAAAACACCCACAAAGTTTCTTACTTACCTTTAATAAGAGAAAAAAGTATGCGTTATGCAGATGCACTACATACAAACTAAAACCATAATTAATTGCTTTGCAGGGTCTATTTTGCTGCTATAAAACCAGCAACACCTTTTTTTCAGAGCTATTAATAGGCAATGTGAGCTGGAAATCAAGAAAAGTCACACGTATCAGTGGTATGGGCTATACTCACTGTTTAATCCCCATAAAACCAAGTAGTGAAACAGTATGACTCATCTTACTATGCAACTCCACATGCTCTGGGAATTAATCTTTTATTGGATTTTAGGATGAGACATCTATTCAAATAACCTATGAGTATATTTTCAAAGAAGATGCCTCCTATCCCAGTAAAAATAAATTTAAAATAATTTATTATGAATCAATGGAGTGACAATCTCTCTCCAGCTCATTCTACTTGTAACTTCACATACTTTGAAAGTGCAAAAGAAAGGATTTAAATCTATCGTTGCTCATTAAACCTGCAAAAGGCTGTGTTAATTGGATGTCACCCTTTCTAATTCACTTACATGTTTCCTGACAATAAAGACCATATGATTTAAGAGCAACTGATTCAAAAGACATTATTTACTGACTTCACTGAAATTCATAGTCTGAAGTTGAATCAAGGGTGTTAAGAACTATCCCTTAGAAAGTAAAATGATAAAAGAAACACAAATATTCTAAATTAAGAACTGGGGGCAAAGAAAATAGAAAGTGTAGAACATACGCTAATACCTTCGGTATTTTTAAAGCCATAATTCACTGTCAACACAAATAAGGATCATATAATATTTAGTAAATCCCACTGCTATCAAAACCAAAAATCTCTCTGGAAGCAAATGCTCTCTTTGACAAACTAGATGAAGAATTTTGCAGTAGTGAAGTAGATGCAAACTCAAGTCTCCCTAAAACCATCAGTTTAATCCAACTGCTCATAAGGGAACTAAAAGACTGATAATTTGATAACCATACTGGCAACAAAGGAGTAGTTGAAAAACTTCTCTATTGTATACCACAATATTAGTGAGAAAAAAAGATGCATATATATACACGCAAAATACAACATTGAAAGTAATTTGTAAATTATTTCAGGGCCATGGATAATGGGAAATAGTACCAACAAAGTATTCAACAAAGTATTACCAAAGAGTTTAGAATTGTTTTGAGAACACTATAATGCTGTATAAGGTTTAAACCAAAAAAGAACCCTTAGGTGTGAAAAGGATTGCTGAAAACAAGCTTAAAACATGAAGGAGAAATAATAGCAGAGGGAGATGTCTATCATGCTGTTAGAGATTTTACTAAAATTTTCTTAAAAACTGAATGTCTCTCTCCAGCACAGAGCTAACTAAAAAATCACACCTCAAAAATGAGTCATGGTTTAAAGCTATGCTAATTTCTCTGTGGGTTAGCACTGTAGTTGACAATCCACTCTCTCTCTTTCTCTGTCCTTGGCACAAAGTAAAACCTCAGAATTTTCTTGCACTGACATGGCAAACCATGTACTTCATGTTGCTCATCTTCTGAGCACCATTAATGATGAAGACTCTGGATGACATTATTGAAAAGGAATACTTAAATCACTGCTCTATTTCACATTCAAATTGATTCAATCTGTAATACCACTAGATCAGAAATAAACAGTAAAATCACCAATAACCCTTTGGCTACCTTGCTTTCTGTAAGACAAATACTAGCTTTCCTTTCTACTCATCTCCTCTGCCAAGAGTCATCTTTTTTGTAACTTTATAGAGTAAATGAATGCACGATTAATAGATATATAATTGCTCTATTTTTTATCTGACCATTAAGAGAAGAAAGGGGAGACATCAGAACAAGCATAAAATTTTGTACTATTCAACTCAGTCTGTGTTGCACAATGAAAGCAGCTGACTTTTGCTGTCTCCAGACCATAGTTCTTTTTCCTATTTCTGCAGATTCCTTTAAGGACTTGTTGTTCACACTTAGAAGAATACTAAATAAGAGGACATTTAATGATTAAAAGAGACGAGGAAATAGTACCACAATCCAAGGGGCCCTAAGTGAAAATAATGTGTTCTTAGAAAAAAGTGCCTTTTGGAAAGCATTTTTAATGATATTTGTGACAGGCTTCTTGATGTTAAAAGTGACAGTTGTGCGTACCTCTTACGTAAACTAGATTTTTGCACTGTTTTGTTCACACATGCACATCCAGCCTCTTTCCAGGAAGTGAGTCAAGGAGGGGGGACTGAGCACAACACTCAAGGTGGAGCAGGACATTGGCTCAGAACAACGATGCCCCCCCTCTGCAGGACCCTCTCCTCCCATCACATTTTTCCTGTCATAACAGTCAGAGTGTTTGAAACAAAACATGCTTAGGTCTGGTCCTCTACAACCTGTAATTACAGAACAGACATAATATGTTCATCATAAAATAAATTATTGATCTGAGATATTAGAAGTTCTACAAAGTAGACCAAGCTAATTCCAATTCATTTTTAAAACAAAATATTTGAAATAGTGAGGTGTTCATTTTAGATAGCCCCATGTTACAGAGATCATGCAAAGCTCTTCTTAGATGTTGGGAACTTGATCAAAACATCATTGATCTTTCATCTGAAAAAGGGTGTGACCAATGAAAGAACAGTTTCCAGTTTGAGATGGATATTCAGGATATTCCTGTATGCACTGCACTACAAAACCAGCCCATCACAGGCAGCTGTGATATGATGTGAATGTACTGTAATTGTCTGCAGATACATGAGTGACAGATGGCTGTACTGCATGGAAGGGTAGAAATAAGGTATTCCGTTTGAGGCTAAAGGGAATACAATAAAAGCAGAAGTGTAATTTTTGACAGCTGCAAAGTCTTTTTGACAGCAATTCACTTCCAATCACTTTCAAGTAACACATGAATAGGACAGCAAACAGTATTAAAAGAATTGACTATTCATCAGGAATGATAAATTAATAGAATAATTTACTATTCCCACCCATTTATTACTAACGTAGACACCTGAAATATGTGGCTAGAGACAGCACTCTGAATGCTAACATGTCAGATGTGATACTGAAATCCATTCCTTAGTGTGTGGATTAGACAAGGATTCTTAGACAAGAAATAGTACTGGAAAGAGCAGTGACTGGAATAACTTCAGCGGTATTTCTCAACCATTTGCCAATGAATTTCATCAACACACTGCTCCTAAAATGAACTTCAGAATGATTAAATTAAATCAGATTTTAACTTGATGCATTGCAAACATGATATGAAAGAACGTATACCTTCATACACAGACAACATGTATTGACAGGAAAATACCTGTAGAAAAAGGTGTAAATCCAATTTTTGACCTTCCAAGGACATTTAATACAGGGTTGATGATGCCTCAGATAACTCCTTCATCCATTTTAAGCAATTTAATAGAGAAATAATTTTATACAGGAACAAATCTATAGTCACAGGGCAGTGGCTATGACTGAAGTACCATTGCAACCCAGCAGTGGTACTTCTCCCTCCTGTCACAGTGGCTTCTGCATACAGATGTGCAGAGGATGATCTTTGGTTGCAGTCTATAAACCTGTCCATCCCAAGGGACGCTTAAATCCAGGCTGTTATCTTTTTCTGTAGAGTGAATAAAGAAAATGACTGCTTGAGAAGAAAATGCTGCAGGACAGTGGCATGGCTCTGAGGTTGATCACAGACCCTCTCACAGCCTTTGCTTGCTGCTGCAGGGGCTGTTTATTCAGTATCAGCTCCCACCTCTGTGCTGGGCAACGGCATCAGCAGCTACAGGTGTGGGAATCCACTCTTATGCTTTTCCTACTCTGGATTTGAAACTTCATAACTGAGATTATCAAAGGGGATCAACATGTTCCCCATCCAATAAAGAAAATAATTTTGCATAATAATATGCATATACATTTAAAAACCAAATCTGGCTAGATACAGTACTCATCAGCTGTGTTATAAACCCTCTGTACCAACAGTAAAATCAGCCTGGCTTTTCAGTCTGGTAAAGAATCGTTAGCATGCATCACAGTGGACTTCAAGCACATTCACTCTTCACACAGATCATTTCGAAAACCAGTCACTGAATTCAAAGGATGGGTGATTTAATAATGGAAATTTAAAAGTTTTCAGGGACCTCTGGATCTAGTTTAACTTCTCAATGGCTTTTTTGTGTGCAAGATGAACAAAGTATTGGCTGTGTCACTTTCTCGTCTTTTCTTAAAATGTAACTTTATTTAATTGATTATCATAAGTGGAACTAAAATTTATAAATATATAAGCAAAACCAAAGAACACTGAAACATTATGCCTACTTTGTAAATGTATCTCATTTTCAAAATGCATGCTTCGAGCATCTTGACCTCCAGTGGAAGCTTACCTGCCTATATCCTGAATATGAAGTAGAAATTTAACTCCATATTTAAATTATTAAATGTATTTTTAATTATTCTACAATCATGTGGATGTTATGAAGCTTTATGACAGCAAGAGTTTTGCTTCTACTGTAAATAAAAAAAAAAGTATTTGCACTGTTTTCATTATAGAAACTCTTATCCTGGCTCTGTATTTTACATTTCTTGGTTTATTCTGTACTTAGAGCAAACATTGAGTTTCTTTATGTCTTAGAAATGTACTGTTCCTCTTCATAATTCCAGGACAGAAAGAATTTATATTAACGTTAAAAATATTCCATTTGTTAACTCCAATATGAGAAAACTTAAAACAACCACTTTAACAAATTTATATAAACAAACAAAACATAAAAATAGTATCTTCTGCTTACATACAAATTAGGAGAGAAAAGGTTTTGTATGTCATTTGCAGGGGGAGGGGTCAATAACTTTTTTAAGTTCATACCTAAGACTTCAAAAATTTCTCATTAAGTAGAAGCAAGTTAGTAATGTTACCTTTTCTATAAATTCCCCAACAATTCCATCATTCTTAAGTGACTTTAACCTCTCTTTCCTTTAAACAACACTAAGAGCACAATGAGTCTATATAGAGATGCCTGGAACATACTCCCAATAGCTCATAGAGCTCTCTGTGCTTAGTACAACTGAGTACCAGCCTCCCCTTTTCTCCTGCCTGTCCTGATTACTGACAGCCGAGAAGACTAATACAGTTAGGATTTGCCTTCCAGGAACTATGGGAAGCAGTGACAGGTTTTGCTAGTTCTGCCCTGCTGCCTTCCAACAAGTGAGAGCTATGAGAGAATTGGGAGAAAACAACAGTTTCTCCTTGAAGCTTTCTGAAGACTATCTAATGTTCCCACTCAGGGAGAAATTCCTGAAAAGTAGTAACAAAAATAGCCACGCTAACTCTGCATTTAAGAATTATCTACTACTACACTTATTTTTAAGATTCTTATTATCTTTTCTTAATAACCCTTTCACAACATTAATTAAGCTCAAATATGTTTTAGTTTCTGTGCTGTGATTATTCTTAGCATCTTAGTTTCACGTGTCCTTTTTTGCATACATTTGAAATTATTTTAAATGTCAATCTTTACTGAAATTTGGGAGGCAACATATAAGCGTTTGCTATTATGTTAATATAAATAATTTTCCAATATTTTGAATGCTAAATCAGTGCTATTCAGCTACAGCTCAGTCTTAATATGCTGCAGTCCTAACTGAAATATTTTCTGAAAATTTATTAATTCTCTTGTGCAAATTCCAACTTACATACATGAAATGCTAGTTAAGTATACATCTCAGAATATGTAATGAATTGATTCAGATAACGAAACACTATATCCATTCTGCTTTATTTATAAGAATGTGTTTCTTCTACATGACTCAACTAGTTGTATACCCAATACTGTGACACAATGGCCAAAAAAATCTATGATTTTGGGAATGGATAGGTTTTTTGAAATTATCAAGTTATGATAATGAGTGAAACAAAAAGAAAAAATGCAGTCCTAAATAATTTTTCCCAGTCAGTTGTCAAATATACACTAATGCTGCTCTCTACTTTTCAACCTTAAAATAAAATGTAAAAAAAAAGGAAGAACAAATAAAACTTTGTGTCAGCTCATACTTAAAAAGCATGAATAGAGTTCTGAAATTAATTGCAACTCTTTTTTACATTATTAACAAGTGATTGAAGTGCAAAACAGATGTTTTTAGCCTGTGGTGGGTCACTGTTCCTATAAGTAATAAAATTTATAAGCTATGTTACTTCTCTATGTATAAATGAGTACACAGCAGAGAATTAGAGAACTAATAATTCTACTTAAGAAAAAAAAAATCAAAGGCTAACTTATTCAGATTGGAAATCCTTACCTGTTTGGAAATTCCAAACACAGAAAACTACAAAATAAAAACATATTACATTTATTATCTTAATAAATTTATCGAGAATACTAAGAAGTGTCCAATACCTAAATCAAAATCAATTAGCTTGGAAATGAAAAGTATGGAGATTGAGACAGATATGACTATAATTAACAGAAAAGGTTGCTATTAAAGAAATCTGTGACTATGGACACAAAATAAATGTAAAATTCAATATAAGACTGATTTTATCTGAATAACAGAAACCCAAGTTAGAGGCCAACATCACAGATTGAGATTCTTGATACATGCTATCTTTATTTCACAATCAATATAGACTAAGGAAAAATGCATGACTAATTAGGTGAAGGTGCTCGAATCCTATTGTGTACAGAGAGTACTAATTTAATTAATAAAAGCATTCCTATGAGTACAAGATACATTCTTTGCAAGACTGTTGCACTTTTAGATACTTATTTGATATTATATCTGGCCACAATAGGTCTTGCCCTAGTCTTCATAAACCTCAGAAACCCTGTGAAACATGAGACAATTAAGCCTCAAATCATTTGCCATACCTAGGCATAAGGTGCATCCAGATACCTTAGGCAACCTCCCATGTCAACTTCTGAAGGCAACAGCTCTCCTACTGGTCCTATATTATATCTGCCAGCTATAATGGCATCTCAGATGACACAAGACACCTCTGTGCTGGCAAGAAAACAACAACATTCAAGAAGACAATGCCTTCCTGTTCCATTAATGCACTGGATATAAATCTCACAGCAGAGACGGAGGAGCACAGGGTGTTCTCCTCAGCGTTCTCTTTTGACAGCAAGCATATGAGTCACAAACTATCTGAATAAGCTAGCAGATGTTGTATCAGCAACCTTAGGAAGAAATGAGCATGAGTGACCAGGACTTCAGAGGAAGTCTTGCTGATCATTGTCCTAAATGGTCACCATTTCAGATGAACACCATAGCTTCTCCAATACTTCAGGTATCACCTTAAACCAGGCTTCATATAAAAATGTCAAAGAGTTATTCATAACTTGTTTTCTAAAAAAAAAAAAAACCAACAAATAGCAAACATACACAAAGGGCTACTCCTCATATTCTGTGACAAGAGATCTATTGTCTTCATTGGCCGTTTGTGAAACACACTTAGAGTGAAGAAACATGCTAAAACTATCAGATGCAAAGAGCTTTGATATTCTCATAAATTCTAGTTCTGAGTGAGATAATACAAGATAGATGAGAGCATACAGTGGACTTCATGTTATATGTGTTTAAGGCACAGACATTCAATGCTTTGAATAAAAGTTCTCTCTTCTCACTGCAGGGAAGAAGGACCATGATATCTGAGCAGGAATTACATTGAGCATTCCAAGAATATCAGTTGTGTATGAATGTCCAAAGGTGAAGTGTAAGCCTAATTAATTATAAAAACTTATTTTTCATTGATTATACAAGGCAGGACCACAGATGATAAATGGGTACATTCAATGTATGTATCAAATGTACTATATATGAAAATGTATTCACCTAAAGAATATATGAAAATGGACCTTCCAACGAAACCTGAAATGGCTTTTGGAGGATTTTAACATAGAGAAGTGTTTCACCAGAATGGTGGATTGAGCTGCCTTTAAAGAATGGTGCAGACAGAAACTATCAGTGAGAACAGAGGACAGCATCTCCACTGGAGAGTAATCCCTAAATAAAGCAGAAAGAAGGTCAAATCTAAAAGCAGGCCAAGACAAGACAAGATCACAAATCAGATTGTTGGAGATCTGCAAATGAAGTCCAATGGCCTGGCTTTTACATATCTAGGTCATGCCATCATCTAGTCAATGACTAGATAAACCAATCATAGTTTTTTTTCAGAATTTTGAATCATTAGTTAAAGGAATTAGAACATAAAATCCATTTTCCCCAAGTAGAAATGTCATAATACAAAGGACCCTACTCTTTCCTCACAAATAGGCCACTGAAAAACACTGTGGCTTAAGACCCCGACATTCTTTCCCTAGTAATTTAGAATGGGAACATCATTCAGACAAAAGTATCCAGCTTCAGATGTGCTGTTTCTACTTAAAACAAATTACGGTTTGCTCTGTAAATGAAGTTTTTTTTCAGAGTTGTTACCTGGATCCTTCTGTCTCATGATTTATCATCTAATACCCTTGTATCTGTCATACTATTATTTGTTACTAAAATAAAAATGACCATCATCTCTGTATCAATAAGTCTAAGAGCTGTACTTTCTCAGCCCTTAGAAATGACAGGTTTATCAATCAGTATTTTGCTCACTAATACATATCCTTTATTCACTACTTTTTCTATACAAATATTGCAGGTGTCAATAGCTCTTGCAAAGATTTATTAGTTTATCTTTCATAAGCTGTTTCCAGTATGATTAGTTTTCATGTGGATGAGGATTAAATAGCAAACACATTTGTCCAAATATCTTTACAGATCAAATCATCTCTCTCAAAGTGCAGAGCAGCTTACATTATTTATATGTTAATGGTCAGGGTCATATTGCTAACACATTCTTAAGTTACCGCTCTCAAAAAGAAAAAAAAAAAAAAATAAAAATTGAAGTCCTAAATAATTCAGATATCATTGGAGAGAAATTGGAAAACTTCTTGGGCAAATATCAAAGTGATCTAAAGATGGTATGTGTAGAAGACATAGTGTGCAATGACATGAATGGAGTTATTATTTTGGGAATACTTCTGCTTGCACTGCAAACTTTAATAGACCACTGACTGTGAAATGAGATGTGTTCCAATTATATTTTTCTTCCTTCCACTTTTTTGTAATTCTGAACCTTCCCCTAATGAATAAAGTTTTGCAATGAATAAAGCTTGACTTTATTAGCCACCTAAGCACAACTAAACAACATTAATTGAAATTCAAAGATAGATATATGTTCAAATGATGTGCAAAAACAACAGAGAAGTTTGGTAAGAACAAATTGTTTAAGAACCATGCACTTAACAAGCAGTGCACTCTTACTTGTAATACAACATGGTATAATCCAAAAGACTATTTCAAGTGTGAAAAAAAGTACTTACATCCTTATTAGCTGCAAGTTTACATTTTCTTTGGGGGGAGGAGGTGGGACAAAGAGGAGAGGGGAACTAAGAAAAGAAAGCAAGCAAATATTTTATTATAACTCTCAGTATTTGCTGAGCCTGACCTCAAGATTAGACACTCTCCTGTTCTATGACATGCCACTTGGAGCCGTCCATGTGTTACCTTGCCTTGTCCACAGTCTTAATTGCAGAATCTTTGACTTCACCAGTGCAAAAAAGGCACAGTTCAGGACACACCAATTAACAATTTTACTTTCCAGTTTCAGTATGATAGAATGGATTGCAAAGGAAGGGGCCTTAAAGATCATCTAGTTCCAACCACCCTATCATGGGCATGGACACCTTCCATTAGATCAGGTTGCTCAAAGCCCTATTCAACATGACCTTGAACACTTCCAAGGATGGGGCATCTACAGCTTCTCTGGGCAACCTGTTCCAGTGCCTCACCACCCTCATAGTACATAATTTCTTCCTAATATCTACTCTAAACCTACGCTATTTTAGTTTAAAGCCATCCCCCCTCATCCTGTCACTACATGCCCTTGTAAAACGTCTCTCTCTGACTCTCTCGTAGGCCCCCTATAAGTACTGGGAGGCTGCTATAAGGTCTCCCCAGAGCTGAACTTCCCAGAGCTCTTCTCCAGGCTGAACAACCCCAACTATTTCAGCCTGTCCTCATACAGAATGTGCTCCAGTTCTCTGATCATCTCTGTGGACATCTACACTCAGCTGAGCAGTACCATCTGCTTCATATTCTTTCTTATGTTCTGCTTCACTGGATGACTCAAGCATCAGTTCCAAGACCAAAGCACTTGGAGACCAACTTAACTACTGGCTCAGGCCAATATGAGGCCTAATGTTTAGATTCTCCACTATACATTGATATTCACAAGCCCAAGTAAAGTACATGATCTTCTCACTGCATAGAAGAGTTTAGGTACTATTAACAAGAGTCACAAAACAATGATGAATGACTTACTGTTTAAGTGATCATCAGTACTTAACAAAATTCATAGCCCTTAAAAAACAAAACAACAAAAAACCAAAACCAAAAACAGTCAAAAACCCAAAATACACACATTTGCAGGATAATTTTCCTCTCCAGATACATCTCTTTTAAAGACTGACATCCAGGAACCCTCTTCTGAGTCTACATCAAGTAAATAATAATATTTTTGCAAAAAGGTGGAGGAAATGTGACATATCCTACCCTGGTAATATTGTTATTCTGTATATACATATGTACAGATTTTTTTCTGAAGTAGGTCGGATACCAAGATTCAAATTTTCTCCTACTCTTCTGGATTTAAACCAAAAATTACTTTTCAGGAGATTGCTCTAAAACTTGGATTAAAGGAGAACCTAGACTCAATCACTTATTGGTTCTTCTGTTGAAGGTGTTGCCTATGCAAACATGGGACAGGTATTCAACAGCCCTTTACAGCAGGTCAGAGAGATAAGCATGTCTCCCATTTTGAGTCAGTCCAGCTTTTTGGCTTTCCAGGCTGTAAATCCACAGATTAGCACAAAACAACCTTCTAAGCATATAGCAGAATAGCCTGCTCTCATAGTCCCTGAAAGTTTCCTCAAGGCAGTAACAGAAAGGCCAGCTGGTCATCTGAAATGTCATGAGTTCAATGAACTGTATACTTCAGGAATTTACTTCACTAAAATGGATGGTTTTCTGCTCCTAATGCTGACCATGTAGAAAACAAAATGTTAGTAGAGCTGTCTCACCAATTTTGTAAAAAACCCGCTTGATTTATCAACCTTTAACCTTCCAATGAGCTCAAAAATGTAACTCCAATGTTTTCTCTCCAATAATAAATCTGACAGTAGTAAATGGGGCTTGTTTGCTTTCCAGAATATTCTAAATCACAGTCCTAATAGTAAAAAAAAATTATATATATAAAAGAAGTTTAGCTAAGGAAATAAGATTCACAGAATGAAATTAGTCTCATTTTAAAATTAAGTAACCATAGTCAGAATTCCCTTTCTTAATGTAGCAGCAGTCTATATCCCACAATGGGGGACTAAAATAATCATAGATACATCATTTCTCGAAAAGCCCTAATAATTTCTTTGTTTGGAACAGCTCTTTGGAAATCATACAGCACAAAAGAGAATAATAATGAACCTTTTACTCCATATTTATTTCTAACCTTCAGGTATAGAAGCTTGGTGCTGTATTCAGTTGTCAGCTAGGTTCATAAAGCTGTGCTAATGAATAGTCTCATGGTGTTAAGAATATGACCCCCAGCTTTTCCACTACACATATTTCTGAATAACCTCTAATCTCCCTTTCCATATCTGGCTCCCAGCCTTTACATTGAATTTCTTATTTCAGTTTGGGGCCATCTCTTTGTTAATTCCGGATACTTCGAGATGCAAAATCTTCAACTACTGCGGAGGGAAGACAAACCCGTGTTTTCCCCTCAGTTACCATGCAATTGCACCTGTCTGCCCCAAATAAGTACCTCAAGCCTGACAGCAGTACCTCTCCCCATTAGACTACTTAAATTGAAGCTGAGTATCTGAAAATGAAGAGTTTTAACCATTTGTGAAGGTACAAATTCATGTAAGACCTGGCATCTCACCAACCTGACAATTATTTTCAGCCACTCACATCCTGTGTTACATTGCTGTCAAAGAAAAACAAAAAGAACTTCAAAAAGTCTTTCCTCCTCCTCTGCCACTTCCTTTTTTTTTCCTGTGAGAAAAGGTAGAGTTCACATCTTTGAGGATTTAATATGGAACATAGATGTTTACAGATCAGGTTTCACTTGTAGCACCCGTGAATTTCAACATCCTTACCATACACTGGCAGTGTCAGTCAGCATAACCCCCCAAGACCTTTACTCTCCTCTCTTTGTCCTCTCTACTCCCAAGCTATTGACTGACCATTTTCCTCTACAAAAGCACACACACTACTGGGGAGATTTTTGCCACCTCATATTCTGTTCAGAATTTAGTCCCAAATAAACCCTGGATCAGCTTTAGGACTAGCAACAATTAGAGTCCTCGCTATTCATTTTCTAAAACTTTTCTCATATTCTAAATCTGTTTTGTCAGTCTAAAACTGTATTGTCTTTGCAAAGATCCATAAAAAAACCTCCTAAATGATGCACCATAGCAGGTAAACAAAACTCACATGTTCCCTCTGCGTGGTAAAGACTTTTCAGCATTACTATAAGACAGATCAAGTAGTTTTCATAAAATTGATCATTATTTAACATGATGTAAACCCATGTTCATAAATATGTGCTCTAAAATAGTATAATAAAGAGTAAAATTCATATCTCTAATTTTAAACCAAAAAGCCAATCAGTTCACTTTAAACCTACAAAAAGATTTCATAGAAATGTTAAGGCCACATTCTAATTTGGTGGAGTTTTCCTATTGCTCTGTATGAATTTCCAATAATGCTGCATACAATTAAGGTTGCAACAACCACTCATAAATTATGAAGTATTTTATATCAAAATTATATGCACTAGAAGTCTAATATCCTTTCTGTTTCCTAGTCATAATGATGTTTTCATTGCATCACCATTTCCTAGTTTTATTTTTATTTTTAATAAGGAACATGTCACTTTCTGTAGCATAGATATAGGAACAAAGAGAAAGAACAGTTTGTTACTTATGGACCTAATCTTTACACAAACAATTTGAAGTATACGCCATTTAACGTTTATGCAAGAACTACCCCTATGACTAGCCCGTTTCGAAGGAGTTGCTACTATCAATAAGATCACAGAAGAACATTGATTTACAATCTGAGAGAGTAGGGGATAAAAGGCAAATTATTTCCAGAATGCTTGCCAGTGTATGGACAAAGAGGAAGGTAATAGTATAGAAGAAAGAAGCCCAGGCTTCAGATACAGGGTGAATGCTACAGTATAATTGCTAATGAATCAAACATAAATCTGTGAGAAATTGCTACATAGTTAAGGATTTTGTCTGAGAAGCTAACTGGCATTTAAATATGTTTTTTGAAAATTGATTTAAGCAAGAAAAATCAAAACAGTTGCACATCTGAAGGGGAAAAATAGCTATAAATACCTTTTTGCTTTGTGATTATTGCCTTTCTACAGTTTAAAAAGTGAAATGAAGTCTTTTTAATCAAGTCTCTTGTTTCATATACATCAACAGATGCAAAAGATCATTAGGCACCCCAAAATGATGAGGAAGTCTAGATCACATTAGAAAGTTCATGCATGTGACATATTCCTATTCCCTTGATGTTCTTTGCCGCAGCATGACTAATCCAAGAGTTACTTAAGTTTGCACATCAATGTTTCCATTTTCCATCCATGAATGCAACAAGCCTGTATGGTAAATTACACATCAGTTGTTCAGGATACATGCCAAGAAGAGGCCACAATAAGATATAAATTACCCTTTGCTCTAATTTGTACTTATGCTGTCTAATGGTGTTTTTCTGCATTGCATCAATTATAAAATCTTAAATTTACTCATTCAGTTACAGCAACTCATCTAGTAACATCAAGCACATGCAGGAGAATTAATGTCTTAACATTTCACAAAAATGTGGTTAATCAGTAACTTATTTTTTTGGTTTCATCTCTGTGTGCAGGCTGTGAGCAATGCTTCCTGGGAGCTATGCCCACTGCCACATGGCACAGGCAGAGCTACAGTGGATATGGTGATGGTTTTAATGTGTATATAATGTGTATATTAGACTATCCTCTAATCACATGCTGCCACTCTTACATAAAACTGACTACATTCTGCTTGCCTGTCACAGGATAGGCCGAGAGCCCCAAACTATAGTTAATAGAACTCCCCTGCCACCCCAACTCTAGCAGAAATTACTGACTGTGCATGTCAATGATGCTGGGCAGAAACGCAAACCTTTTCCTTAGCTGTGTGAACACAGTTCAGTCACTTCACAAAATACTAAGTGTGCAAAGTTGTTTCAGCAAAGAGCAGCTAAGAACTGCAGTGAGGTCCATAAACCAGGAATACCCAAGAGTGTTCTAAGACTCGCTGTTAGTGTGCATTATCACAGTCCTTTACATAGACTGCTGAATTCACTTAAGAATATGCTGCCTCTCTAAAAGAGCTGACTTAGTAGTCCTCTGGTTTTCTTTGTAATGTATTTTCACTTGCTTATCCAGGCACTGTGCAAATATGAGATCTCCGTTACAGCCATCATAAACAACATTTTTAGCCTGATCCCCTTACTGTGCTCTGCATTCATGTACAGGTCTGTTAGGTGGTAGTGGTTTACCAGGAAAAATAAATAAGAAAAAAGATGGTCTAATGATGCTACAATCCAGCACTAGGAAATGCTGATGAAGTTTTTCCCCAAAGTTAAACACTTAAAAAACCCAAACTACAACAAAGGGCATTTCTGTGTTTATGCATGTGGGTGTATTTGTACACAAGGAAATACTCTAAAGTACTAAAATATACATATCCAGCATGCATAAATTAATGTTATAGAGTTTTTGTGTACATGCCAGGAATGGTACAAGCAGGAAAGATGACAGTAACATGTTTTATTTGATTAGTATTGGCATAAAAACATCACATTACCATTTGTTTCCATTATGAAACTCAAGACTTAAATGGAAATCTTCTGTCTAACATAATATATTTACACACAAAGAAAGTAAATGTGCAAGTTAGCACTAAAATAACAATTACAATAAAAATTATAAGAAAATGCCTTTTACATTGAAATGTCATTTGTGGTAAGAATATTTGTAGTGAAAGTATTGCAAAAAACAAAATCATGCTGCCTGATGAAAAGCATGATCTTAATCTCATCTGTTTATGCAAGATACTTAAAAAGCTATACTTGAAAGAGGAATATAATAAAAACATTATTCTATTCTATGTATACCATTATGACATTCAGATACATATTAGATGATTTTAAGCACAACTAATATTTCAGACACAATTTTTATTTAATACAATACAGAATACTGAAAGCAACATAGAATAAATACATTCAAGTATGTTTACAAAAATCAATTGCTATTTCCTATTTAATTTATACTACAGGGTTTGGGGTTTGTCATTTGTCAGTCATATTTGACAGGGGAAATTGTTTCCTTGTATCCTAAATCTTTCAGGGATTATAATGGATACTAATAAAAAAGAAAACTTTAGGGGGAAATATGAACAAGTTCCAACAAGCAAAATAGATATTAGTTTGAATCAGTACACACTCTTTTTCTTCCTTCCCTCTCCCATTTTAGAACACTGATAAGCAGACTTATGAAACACGCTTTTCCTCCAAGTATCTTCTGAAAAACTACCTTAATAACACATTCATATCCAGAGCTCTGACGTTTGGTATTCAGCAGTTTATATCCCCATTTCCTTTTCAAAAGCAAGATATAGGCCCTTGCTATCCTGTATAACACCTTGAAACCCAATGATCTCCCTTCACTCACATGCCATCATTTCACATGTCCCCTGAAGTTGGTTTACTGACACTTCCCTCCTATGCAGTAGGTATCCTGTAGATCTGACTACTCACTGTTCCAAAGGCTGTAAAAATTCACCCACTAGACTAAGAAAAAGCTGACATCCAATACATTCATTGTTCTTCAGGTAATTCTGTTTGTCTTGCATATAGTATTTTTTCATGCAAGTTTGGCCTTATCAAGAGAGCTCAAGAAGTTCGGTAGAAAATTCTTCCTCTTCTTTGACATATGAAGGAATAAATAATAATTCTTAATATCTTTTAAAAGTGTAGCCTATATACTAAAAACCAGTGGGATTTTAACCACACATTTTGTACCTCTATATTGTTGTTAATAAGAATTAGCTTGGACAAAAGGAGAGGATTGTATTTTTAGCCAATTAGCATCTGACAGATAACACACTAGGAATTCAATTGGTGGCCCTAAACTGTAGCAAAGATGATGTTTTTGACATCAGCATCCCTGAAAAAGGCCTCAAAATGAAGTTAACTCTTAAGCATTGCTGAATCAGATGCTGATGCTTAACACAGAACATTGGTTTTATTATTTTAATCAAGCTATTGGCCTGACAAAAAGTCTAGTTAGTAAATGAGGTTTGTGGTTTAGAAATTCTAATTTTAAAAAAAAGAGTATGTCTGGTTACAGTATATTTTAAATTCCTTTCTGTTTTGTTTGTTAATACATACAGAATCTAGTATCAACAAATTCTTTCTATGGAACAGAAAATTCATTTTCCCCAGAAAAGCTGACAAGTGCCAGGAAACACTTGGAATATTGACCTATATCATTCAGTCAAATAAGGTGCCCTAAAAGTAATGACACATCAGATACTAACATACTCAGAATTATTCTAAAATAGTGCCCCCAGCTAAGAAGAGAACAGAGCAGGGGGAGGTATGGAAAGGGAACAGAAGGGTGAGAACACCAAAACCTCAAGCATTTGCATTTCAAGAGATTAATTCATTTGGAGGATACTGTAAATAGTCCAAAATTCATTACACACAGGCCTTATGTACTAAGAAAAAACACCATGCAAACTATCCAAAATATCAGGCTCAGATACAAACTCTGATTTATACATTATATCTCAATAACAGTTAATGGAATTATTTTTTCTGGGATCAGAGACAGTATTTGCATTAGAAATTCAATACTTTCTATTTTCTAATTATAAAAAAGGTCAGATCAAGTCCCTTTAGGGTGATCCCTCTTAGAAACTAAATTTTCTCATTGAACAGTATTCAGGTGATATGAATGATAATGTTTTGATAATGTTTTGTTAAGCTCTCAGCTGGTTTTACCCTTACATATTAGAGCAAAACCAAAACAAGATAAAGGTTTCCAAGGAGTATAGGCATAACAAATACCTGCTAACTCACTAGCCTATTTTCCACTTTCTCCAGTGTCTCCTTTCCTTTTAACGCGAATCAATAAACTATCTTCAGCTAGAATACTATTGCTGTGAAACAGTAATCTTAAAACATTGAACATTTATGATAAAACTACTTGCATGTCACAATATCATATCTGAAAATGCTATTTTCAAGAGCTCTCAGCTTGTTTTCTCAAAATAGAGGAACAGCTTCTACCCACTTGTATTCCTAACCACATTTTTAAGAGATACACAACTTACCCACAACTCAGATCTACTATTATGTTGGAGCATCACACAGTGCCATTTTATACCGGAAGTTGAGGTCATGTGTTTACACTTAAGTACTTAATTGTAAACCCCATCCCTGTCAGGGAAGGGTGTTGGCTTGAGAGTGAGTGAAGTCTGGAAACAAACATTTTGTTAGTTTGAGTGTGTAAGGCATTTTAGAGCACTTTTTTTATTTTTAATAACATAAAGGAGCATACTAGATGGGGAAGTCATTGTCACAGCTTTAGATTTACAGCCATCTCAGTTTATTATGCTGTAAATAAGACCTCTGCAGAAATGGTCAATGTTTATTTGAATTGAGCAGCCCTTCTCAGTGAGATATATATCACAGAAATATCATCCTTACTTCATTCTGCTGGTCTCTCAAGGGAGAAGTCATTCTCAGAAACCGTTCAGAATTATTTCCTTAGCAGCTTATGCTCAAGGCATAGTCATAAGACTTGATGAGTACATTTAAAACAAAACTGTGGATGTTGTAATTGCTAAATCATTGCAGATATAATCCCCTATAATATGCGGCTTTCAATACTCCATGTCAAATCCTGACTTAGAAGCTATCAGTGTTTTGTTATGGCCTTCACAATGCCCTGCACGTGGGAGGAATCAGCTGCTTTTTTTTTCCAGAAGCTAAGGAATATATACAGGCTGAATAAAACAGGTCAAACTCTTACGCTAAAGTTCCTCGCTACGCATTTAGTCAAAATGTCTTTGTGGGACACTTAGCAAATCTGGAATTGAATATCTTTGAAAGTCAACTGGATGCTTTTACTGTAGTATTATTTCTCTGCAGTAACAGGTTGCAGATACAAGAAAAAATACCAGAATCATAATTCAGCACAAAAAAGAGCTACAGAGGAAGTATGGGAAAGGAAAATTGAAGTCACCATTCAGTACACGTTACTAGAAAAAATCATATAGTCAAACACAGTTTCTAAATGCTTTGGCAGAACACAAACTATCTGGGGCAGAACAAGCAAGAAAGGCGAAAGCTTAGTCAGGAATATGCATTGTATTGTATAGACACAGAATACTTAAACAGGGTACAAAACCAACTTCTGCAAATTGCATATGCTTTCAATTGCTAAACAAAACAAAAGCACCTAAGAATATATGCTGGTAAGGTTATGCACACAGGCTACAGATAAATTATTTTG
Source organism: Scytalopus superciliaris (assembly GCA_013400415.1). Lineage (NCBI taxonomy): Eukaryota > Metazoa > Chordata > Aves > Passeriformes > Rhinocryptidae > Scytalopus > Scytalopus superciliaris. The sequence goes on from VXBX01008045.1 coordinate 1,246,392, forward strand.
CCTCAACCATTGCAGTGCTCACTATTGGCTATATGATCTTCTGCTGATCATCTATGAAAACAGTGACGAGAACAATGACAGAGTATATATGCAACCCAGTGTGTACCTAGACAATGGGCAAATGAACTACACATTCAGTTTATCACAGGCCTGACTGAAGAAAATCTCTGTATCAGCTGGGCTGTCCTAAACACTAGGCACTAGAAAGCTCAAGAATGTGATAACAGAATCCAAGAGAAGTAGTTCTTGCAGGACAAACAGGGAAGAAACCCACAGTTGTTGATGTTTCCATCGCCATTTTCAGTATTTGAACATTTTGTTGTCAAAGGTCTGCCTCCAACACTTTTGAAATGGCAAGTTTCACTTCCATTAAACTCTTTGAAAAAACAGAGTACTAATAATTCCACTAAATTACATTAACCACAAGTGCGGTGAATGCAGACATCAAAACACTAAAAGAAAATTATATGAGACTTTTAATAGTAATTTTCAACATCTGGAGTTTGTTTCCCTAAAGACATAATTTCATTTTACAGACTATTGCATATAGTAGTAAACATCTATATACTGCCCTTAAGCCCATTCCTTCCTTGCTAATTCCATTAAACTGTTCAAGGAAATATGCAATAGAAGCAAGATACATTAAGTTTCATCTTGCCAAGCAAAGCCCTTGCTCACAGGTACAGATGTATAGTTTGAAAGGAAGAAACAGGATTGTCTCAGCACTACTCCTTATCTCATGCAGCCAGAGCTACAGTTAAGATGATTTTGGAAGCATTTTTTTCTAAAAAAAAAAAAAAAAAAAGGGGGGGGGGGAAAGAAAAAAAAAAAGATTAGAGTCTGAAATTAACTTTGTGGATTACTGTAGGTTTGATTTTTTTTTTTCCTTTTACTGAGCTGTTCTGTGAAATGCAACAGTACATTATTCCTCAGGTTTACATATAAGCCATATAAGGGGTTTTCTTTAAATAGTTCTTTATATGAGGGGTCAAAACTGAGGCTGGGTAATGCTTGAGCACCTGTTTCTGTTACAGTCAGTAACTGCAGGTGTCAGCATCGTACTAGCAGCAGAGGCTGCTGGTTTCTCTATAGGATGCCACAAGTGAGGCAAAGCAGAACAGGCCAAAGAAAAAATCTGACCAAAGCTTTAACCTTTACATGCCTCTAGTAATAGGTAAGTAATAGTAATAGCAGAAGTTCTCAAAAATATGTAGAAGTATTAGGAGCATTAGTAGTCTGCCCAGTAAGCGCAGCCCACAAGTCAAGGTAGGTTGTTCTTCCCCTCTGTTCAGCACTTGCAAGGACACAGAGGAGTTGGAGACAGATCCTTCTTGATAAGAATGGTGATAGTACAAGGGGAAATGGTTGCAGGCTGAAACACATATTAGGTTTCCTAGAGAGGTTATGGAACCTCCAACTTTGGAGATACCCAAAACTAGACAGCAGGGCCCTGAGAAGTATCATCTGATGAGACCGGTGTTGGACAAGATGACCTGCAGAAGCTGCTTCCAACGTAAACTGATTCTGTGCAATATACTAGCAAGCATAAAGTCACATTAATGAGAATGGTGAAGCAAATCATTGGCTAGTAAAGGGAAATCCAAGAGGAAGCAAATATGGTTGATCTGGAACATATAAACATATTATCAAAGATTTTCCTGGGCAAGACAACATAATGTGAAACTAAGAGAAAGAATGACCACCTAAACAAGAATGGTATTAACAAAATGCTCAAAGACTCAAAAAATATTTACTGAATAGAAGCATAGATAACACTGTTATAGAGGCCAATATAGAGAAAATAAAGTAGCCAATGACTGGGAAAATGTAGTTCAAAATTATGTGCTGTCAGAGCCTACTTTTGCACTTCTGTAGTGTTGCTGAAATAAGATTTTTTTTTGTTTATAACCTGCCCATGACCAAGGGATGCCGCAAGTTTGACATTTTACTGCTAAAAATTAATTTTATATTCATTAGCATATTTCCTTTATGATTTTCCATACCATGACATAAAGTAGTGAAGACCCACTTATTTATTGCCTCCCACCAACAGATGCTGAATACCTGGAGAACATTATCCTGTACTGGACCTGAGTTCAGGGCTACAGTTTTGCTTCCTCAACTGCCAGTTATGAGCCTAACTACCCAAAATATATGCAAGTTGAATGGCTGCAGGTTAGCTCTTTTGTACAAAGAGAAATCATTATTAGGAAGCTGCCTGTGTCCCAGACTTTGAGAAGGAAAATTAAATAAAATAGTCTGTTCATAACTGCAATGTCTGTTGTCTATACACAAGACATAGTATTTAGTCTTATAAATCCTTAAGTTATGTAACTTGAATCTTCTCATTCCATGGACACATCAAATTGTGATTATAATTATGCATCAGAACTGCAAATGTACTTCCTTTACAATTTACTCCAGGTTTTTAACAGTGTTATCAGAAAATTTAAGTCTTCCTGGACTTCAGTTAGACCATATCTACTTCTGTAAATGGTTTTACTAAGATTATGCAATCAAGCCAATTATAATTACATTGAAGAATAATAACACACAGTAACTTCAATGCCACAAGCATTTTGAAAGCATCCATAGCAAATTTCTAGACACAATCCAACTTATATGGATTTTCTTCTTTTCTGAAGGTGAAAAACCTATTTCCACTTCCAAGGTTCATTTTAACATAATTTGTTTTCTTAGTATAATTAAAATAATAACTATCTTTCAATAAATGCATTAACAATGCCAAATGTGAAATTTATTAACATCTTAATCTCCGGTTATTTTCTTCTAGACACAATTTTTCTCCTTCTAAGGCATCTCTGAGGAGAACATACTCAATTTCATTTTAAAGTGCCCTGACGGCAGGAATAAGTATTGGGGATCCTATTGATAAAAGCAGAACCTTTCTGTACAGGTGGTTATTTTTAGATCCTGTTTATTAAATTACTCCAGTCCTACCACATTAGTTACTTGTTAATTGTAGTCTTCTTTTGGCCTCCACTCCACTCCCATCTCTCTGAATTCAGGTCATTGTCAGCCAACCATTTGCCTACATAAAAAGTTATCCATACAGATCAGGGGGAAAAAAAATTTCAATGACAATGACTTTGTGCTGGTTTTGGCTGCAGCAAGGTTAATTTTCTTAATAGTAGCTGTTATGGGGCTGTGTTTTGGATTTGTGCTAGAAAACAGTGTTGATAACACCATGATCTTTTCATTATTTCTGAGCAGTGCTTACACAGAGTCAAGGCCTTTTCTGCTTCTACTGCCCTTCCAGTGAGTAAAAGTATATAAAACTTTTCCATTAAAAAAAAAAAAAAAAAAAAACAAAACAACCAAACTTAGGCAAGAACTTCAAAAACTGAAAGACAAGTATGAAGATCTTTGATTTCCTGAAGTCTTTATGTTGCCCACTCATGATATCTATGTTGGAAACAGACAGCATAACAATACTATCTACATGGAAAAGTCATTCTTTTATGCAGAACACACTGAAACTGTATAAGTTCATGCTCACAATCATTCTAGAAAAACTTAATAGATCTTGTTCTATTGAATGTGCTGGTTTTGCTAATACTGACTTTTTAACAATTTCTGTCTTATTAATAACCAAAAGAAAAGCTTCACTATTTGTAACTACTATTAACACTAAAATTCTCTTTAAAGCTACCAAGAGGTCATTTCTACTGGCAAATTACTCTGATTCTCAAAGCACCTTATACAAAATTTTACATCAGTTTTTGATCCATTCACACTGAAATGCTTTATGATTTGTTTTGCAGTTTACAAACTCCTGTAATAAACATGAATGGGATCCTTAGGATCATTGGAAGTGACAACAGAGCAGTTCCATGATGTATCAGTAAACTAATCACAAAAAGGTATCAAAATAACAACAAAGAAAAATACCTATGCTCCCTTTTATGGAATATTAGTGAAAGTAAAAAAAATATTTGTCCAGTAATTTCCAGAACCTGTGCTGACTTTAAAGTGATCAAAGAATATTAAGAATAAGAGTGAGTGAAATTCCAGGGTGCCTTCAGATAGCTGCTTTCTAGTTCAGCACTTCAGTGCTGCTCTGAATGATTCAAAATACTACAAGGCACTGAGAATGCTAAGAACATCCTTTTCAATTTTAAATATTTCTGATCATTTTAAAAATCATGAAATAGAGACAGTACCTTTCAATCTTCTTGAGGTTACTTGCAGTATGTTGAATGTTTTCATTTAGTTAATACAAAAATCCAATTTCCATGACATTGGAAATTGTTATGCTGAGCCATGGACTCTGTTTAGGTAGTCTGTACACTTTCACATTTACTTTGCTATATGCAGATCAAGCACGCTCTCATTTTTCCTCTCCCTCCCATACAACTATAGGTTTTCACCACTGTCATCTTTATTTTGGTGAGATACAGAGACTGCAATCATCAACAAGGTTCTTACTGTGTTAGTCACTGTGCAGCTATGGAGAAAGCACTAGAATTGGTCAGACTCAGACTAACTGTTGTAGGGTAATCTATTACTAAATTTTTACCTTCTTCTGAAAGCCAGGAGAGGTACTGAATCAGAGTAATGGAAAGTTTTCACTTTGTCTTACTTCAGTGTTTATATGACACACTACTACATTTCCAGAAAATTGTATAGTACCTGTATAATGCTGTTGGATCACAGGAGTCCCTTCTACAGGATAAACCTACAATGTGCTGGTTCTTCTGATGTATCCCACAGGCACCAAAGGGCCGACCATAGTGAAATGTGGAAGCAATTCTGCAAGAAGTATTACCATTAGGAAACAATGGGGCATTCTCTGTGATGCTATGAAGTATCATGGGAGCTCTTTTAGCACAAGCTAATCTCAGAATGACAAAAAATTCCAATTTCTTAGTCAGTCATAGAGCTTTTATTTTTTTAACCTGGTTCCACACAAAATCTTATTACTTCCATTTTTAACATGATAAAAATAGTAAATTTATTATTTTTTCTTGCAGAAAAGTGTATTTCCAAGCTCTTAATCATTTGTTGAAAAATTGTTTGAAGGCAATAAGGCTTATGAGTAAAAGTATACTCTGGGACTGATTTATTTTAATAAATATAAGGGGATGTCTTCTTTTTATGAGTTTCAGTGGTACTGAATGCAGGCAGCAACATTCACTTCAAATTACTCTGTTATTCAAAGTTATTTAGGCACTTCAACCTGAGTGCATTCACACACCAAGCACATTACAGTTGCAAGATTTTCTGCAGTATTTATAATTTTACCCAGGGCCTTGCTAACTGTGTATATTAAAAATAAATGTTTCTCTTAACTTACAACACACTTTTGAGTACTGGATTAAAATCACATACAGTTCATGTCTATTTACAACCTACTCCAATTCACCTTTCTAATTTTTAACAGCTTCTATAATAGATGGTGTGTAAATCATGTTCCAAACCTCTATTATTTTCAGCTGTAGAGTTGGGCATTGTCATCAGTATTTTACTTTTTAATTCAACTGCATGATTTTACTCAGTTTCTTAGTGTGTACTCTTCACATTACCTCTGAAAACAAAAGGTATAAAAGGGATTTTAGGAAGGGATTAAAGTCTTCAATCTTTCAGATGGTGCTAAAGGTAATTTATCACTTTAACTCACGTGCAACTCAAATACCTATAAATCTCTCACTCTGTCCCAAAGCACTAAGGAGGCAAATTAAAAACCACCCAAACTATGATGGAAAATTTGATATCAAACTATGTAAAGTCAAATATCTCATCTCCTATGTTATGCCCATCAGCAACTAACCTAACTAAACTGGCACTAAAATCCTAAGACTTTTCCACACAGAACCTGACTCATCAGACAGTGCTAGGACTACAAAACCCATTTTCTTCAAAATTCTACACACAATGCAATACTGTTGAGAGGTATGTTGTCTTTTTTGGACAAAACATGAATTTTTTTCTATCTAGATAGCAGAATTGATAATAAAAATTCATGTTGTGGTTTACTGGCTTGGCAGCACTTATCTTACATGCCTATTATCTTCTCCAAGTTTTCTATTTTGTTTGAAATTCCTTTTAGGAGTTATTGTGCAATTATGCTTGCAGGATCTATAGTGCATCACAGGTGGGTTTTTTTTAATATAAAAAACTACACTGAAATTAATTTTGTACATTCAGTGGTGGGTGTTCAGCACAGGTCTTTGCTTTAACAACATTATTTCCTCTCCTGCCAAGTAATTTGTTCTCTTTGTGCCTGTTCAACAGTAGCTAATGGAAGTAGAACTGGTGGAGAAATTCTGAAAAATAGGCTCCTTAGCTGGAATCAGAGCATTTAAGAAAACTGGATTATGTTGTAATACAAAATATAAAATAAAGCTCTCACAAGACGCAAGCAGGGAAAAAAAAGTTTCGTCTTTTAATTTTTGAATCACTGTTTGTTCCAAGTAACCAGTTTGTACAATAGTGTAATAAAAAATTTAAAATTTTAATATATAGCACTGTGATCTTTTTAAAGAAGATACGTTTTGATTATTCTAACTTACAAAAATCTATATTTTCATAGGAAAAAACTTAAAAATGTGAGGGCTTGTTCATTGTGGGGTGAGCAGGGCATAGAGAGGGACAAACCAAACACACTTGAGTGTCTTCAAGTGTTTACAAAAATTTTTCTTCGCTTCGTGTATTTAGCCTGTTCTGCAGATACCTTGGTAAAGAAATTATGTTAGGACAGAATCAAGCAGTGTCTTGGGAAGTGAGTGAAAGGAAAAGAAATACAGTGGAAATGTCAGACATTTCCAGGGTGATCAAGTGACACGAGAAACCGAAACCGTTTCAGAAAGCAAAAGCTACAGTGAGGGTAATTGTTCAAGAGGGAAGCATCATACATCACTGTAGCTTGGCTTTTATTGCTTGTGGGCAGAATTTCCCTTAGTTTCTGATAAGTGTCTCTGCTCTAATCTCTCTCTAAAATGCCCTCTGCCTGACCCAAAGTAACAGAAGTCCAGTGTCAGACTTGAGGGGGTGCTCTTTGCCCCGAGGCCTTGCAGGGTGCCGGCAGGCTCCAGGAGCCTCAGAAAGGAAACAACGTATCCGAGCTTTGGTGATACATGCAAAGAGGGTTTATTCAAGCCTTCCCGGGGTTTTAAAGCCCTGGGGCGGGCCCAGGGAGGAGAGCTATCATTGGATAAAGTTCCGGGTGTAGGGGAGTGGTTTGGGGGCCCGGGTAGCCAATGGGAGAGGGGGAGGATCCATACCCAGCAGGAACCAGGGATTGGGGGAAGGCTGGGGAAGGATGGGGGAGGCGGCCAATAGGGTTAGGGGAAGGGCGGAGCTGCTCTCAGGGGAGCAGGGAAGCCTGGCAAGGTCCCAGCAGAGCAGGTGGTCGCTGCTGGTGGGCTGCCTTACAGAGCTTAAGGGGACACTTATCACTATTAAACACAAGAGGTAAACAGTTCTTTGCTTCTTTGGTCCTGGAATGGTTTCTGTGGTGATGATTTCTGTTCCAGGGATGTATTTTTCCATTTATCGTAGGTGTCTCTGTTCCCCACAGTCCAGTTCTGGCAACTGTAGCTTCTACCTCAATCTGATCTGTAAGTGCCTCAGGACAAACTTGATTAAATACACCAAATTTTCTGAGTCATCCTGGACATGTTTAGAAATCAACAAAGGAAATTAACGTACACAAACTTGAAAGCGTACACGGCTGTTGAATTTGCATAATGGTACAAATGGCTTGTGAAAAAGAACCATTTATTTAAATAAAGTTGTTGAAAGATAAAAAAAAGTAAAGAAATGTTGAAAATTATATTTCTAACTTAAATATGAGTCAGCTTCTTCTACAAACACAAGGAACTTTTCTTCTCGAGGTTGTCTCTACTCCTTTATTCCCCACTGCTCTTAAAGCAATGAATGAAACTCAACCACACATTTCAGACCTCCATGATTCAGAAGCTGGGTTATGCACTGACAAGTAACACACATACAGCTGTAGTACTTACAGACTGGCAAATATATGCTGAGCACAGGAATTTTACTGAAGCAATACTGACTCCACCACTTCTTGGGGTCAGTTCCAGCCTTGGTTTTGTTATTAAATATGGTCATGCAGAACATAAATACTTGTCACAAAACTCATTGTGGCTTTTGTTTGAGGCTGTAGGTGCTGAAAGGGTTCAAGGAAGGGACATGTAAATTCTCAGATGTGTGCAGGTAGGCTTCCTCCATATAACACCTGCAGCAACAAGCTCCAGATTTGTATCTATACCTCTCCCAGGGGGCTACAAGGGCTTCCCAGGGGCATCAAGTCAGAACCTGGCAGCCACGGCCAAACCCCATCCCACCACCCCAGCGAAGAGCAGGACAGCTGTGGGGCTGCCCCTTTCCTGCGTATCAGGCACATCCCTGAGGACAGGGATGAGCTGAGGCTGGGACAAGCCATCAGTCAGTGCTGGAGACCAGCACTACAGTGGTGTTGCTTGGACAGGAACCTAGGAGCTGAAATTGGTGTTTGGAAGAAGATCCCAGGGTGTGGACAGGGATGGCCAAGGCTGTTGGTGTCCTCAGGGACACAAAAACCACCACTAAAGCAAGCAGAACTACATGGTAGCCTAGCTTTGATAATACATGACATTATAAATGTGCTCAGTGTCTGCAATGTCCCTAGATGCCTTTTTGTATATCTGTTACCTTTTGACTGTTTGGCTTTCCTTTACTGCAGAGCCAGCTGGTTATCAGTCCCCTTTTCAGGCTCAATCTTAATTTGAAGTCAGATTAAGATCCTCACAGAGGAAGACACTGGCTGTGAACAAGATGTTATTTTGATGTTACATGTTATTTAGAAACAGCATTGCATGCAGACAGGTACTAATCCTGGCTCCTGCATTTCTTCTTCTAGACAAACAGAATAATAAAAGTAGAGAAGAAAGAAATCCTGAGAGATTACAGTCCATTTCTCCACCCCAAAATGGAATAGAAGACACTTAAATTATTTATTTTTCTAATGCTTTGTGGTTTTTTTCTATTTCTCATTAATTATCCATTCATCTCTATAATCAAGGCTTCTCAGTGGGAAACCTCCTACATTCTGGAACATAACACATCTTAGCCTTGCAGGCCAGAGGTCATTAATCCTATACTTCTTCAGGAGAGAAGACAAGGATATTGTCTGTCCCTGTGGTTCCACTCTACTCTCAGATGAAGTATATATGTGCTGTGCAGTACATAGCTTGCAATCTGTACATAGGAGTATAAAGAAAGTTGAAAGATCAAAGACAGATGTGAAACTATAAAAGCTTTCAGTAACAAGAATTTTTTTTTTCTTTTTTTT
>VXBX01008045.1:1258232-1310156 GCA_013400415.1 Scytalopus superciliaris
AAAATAAATGGGGAAGCAGAAGATGGCAACTCAGCAAGATCAAGGATCAACTCAATCTAAGGAGCAAAGATTTTTGACCTCTCCTCACCTCAGCAGCAAATGCTTGTCAGATATCTCATCAGATTGGTGAGTATACAATGCTCAGTGAGGTAATATTAATCCTTACCTACTAGCTCACTAGTCCTTGCTATCCACAGTGTGCTTACCAATAAATAAATGCTCTTCACTCTTCAGCTGTGTTTCTGTGCTTTGTTTTCACATTAAAGAGAGGAAAAGAAATGAGTTGTCAAACTGAATCAGAGAAAAATGGTTACAAATTTAATTCTCTTAAAAAAAAATAAAAAAGGGAGCTCCTTAGAATTAGGAAATTAAAAAAGAAGTGAATTATGGTTGCAGTACTGTAAGTCTGTTATGTCCTGAAGGTATTTCCAAACACAACATACTGCCAGGAGCCTTTATATCCACACTGAAGTGATTATTATGAAATATGCAAACTCCTGGAGTCATTGTGCTCATTCCATATAAAATCCATGCACAGAAACTTCCACCTGCAAAAATTATGTGAACATAAGTTTGACATATAAATGGGTAAGAAGAATTAGGGTTTTCATATTAGAAAAAAATCACACCATTGCAATCAAACTCAAAGGGTGTCCTGCATGGTACCGAGTGGAAATTTTTCAATCAGCTTCAGTGGTAATGTCTGTATTGCCTTTGACATGCCTAAATTCCAGCTCGAATTTATCAATGCATCAGCATTATTCATTCCCTAAGCTGCCTTTGCCCCCAGGCTCAAGACATCACAACACACTGTAGAGGACAGTTCCTTTAATGTGCCACCCCCCGTGGCACACTGTGAACTGCACTCCTTGACTAACTCCTGTGCCCTGTTAAGACTCTCCAAACACATCCTCTTAGAGGGGGGTCCATCTCATCATTAAAATGTCTGTGATAAGTTTGTATGTGTGAGCTTTGTACCAGCTACTGGTCTGATAATATGTGACCAGAAGCCCTTCATTAGAGAAGACCTCAAGTCCATTTCTTTCTCTCTCTGTGGAGGCCAAGTGCAACAAAACTCTCTCTAACCTCCTGGAAGGCACTCTGTGCACTCCAGCAAAGCGGGTGTCTGTCCTTTGGTACACTTTACAGCAAGAATTATCTTCCTGCCTTCTCTGCAGCACCGCCTGTGAAATCTACAACACTGGTACATAATGTTTTAAATCCTGTTTTGGCTCACAAGAGGACATCCTCCACACTGTAGTGTAAGACCCCAGACTCTGACCTATGAGCTCATTGAAGGGGTTTTACTTTAAAAACATACAAGGCTCCAAAAATTTGCCCACCAAATATTTTAAAAGGGCTTTCAGTTCTTTTAATACCTTAAGAGAGAGCGCAAAGGAGAAGTAGCTCCAGTGGGTGTGAGGTGTTTCTGTGTGTCAGTGATTGACAGCTGCTCCAGGGCTGCCCCAGGAGGAATCAAGGGGCTGGACCAAAGCAGAGATCACCTCACCCTCATAAAATTCGACCTGTCCCTTTCCCACACACTCAATTTGGTCATAGCCAATAATTAATATAATAATCCAGTGTCTCACACCTAGAATCTGGCTATTTCACTCAGACTAGTGTGGAAAAATGCATCACCGCATTACAGAAATATGCATAATCATCCAGCACATCTTCCATCCCTGAACATTTATCTCAAAGATGATACCAATCACTCCCCAGCTGGCTGTCAAAAGGAATTCCCCCTCTAATCCATTGCCTGCTGAGGCAATTCAAACCTATCACGGTAGTCATGCTAACATCTTCAAGCTTACTGTCCTCCTTGCTTTCAGCCTCACCAGTTGAAAGTTTTCACCACAGGTACTGGCCTCCAAACTTCCCAACTTTTCCAGCAGGGCCTGAGACTCTGCATGGGGAGCAGTGATGTGCATGCTTAGCTGGCTAATTCAACTAGTGCGAATTTCACACTATCACCTGAAGAGCAGAATCTTGACAGATGAATACCACATTTTGCTTGAAGATCACAAATTGTCCAGGGACTCCTACACGCTCATCTGTCAAAAGTGAGGTGTCTAATTGTCAAGGGTATGGCCTTGACAAAATGCCAAACCCCCACCCCAAGACCCGTGCAGTCCCAATGAAATATAAAGAAATATAAAGAAACTAATAATAACTTCATCCAAGCTGTCCTCCCCAATAACACACAGATTCCACCACCCAAAACCCAGAGGAAGCAAAAACTAAACACATCTCCCTGAAAGAGCACCCAGCAAAGCAACATCAAACAAAAGTATTTACTTCCCCGACACCAGAACTGCTGTGTGCATCTCGGCAGGGAAGCGGCAGGGCCTGTCGCTCTGGGAGCAGCAACAGAGAGAGAGAGAGCCAGAGAGCAAAGATACCTCCCCCACTAATTTATACTTGACTTGAAGTCAGATGATATGAAATACCTCTTTGGTTGCTTAAGTCAGGTGACACTAGACCCTCTGAATCTACAGAGAGCCCCATGGCCCAAAAAACTTAGGCCTGCTAAATTTGGTTTCAGGCCCAACCAAACCAAGGCCTTAATCTATGTTTGGGGGTTTATCCAACCCATCACACTAGTCCTTCCCTGTTTTTCAGATGATGGATGAGGTGGTACAATCTGAAATACCTGGGTGGTTCAAATTCAACACATTTTGTAGGCTGAAGGGGTGGAATGAAGTTCTGACATGGTCTTCTCCCACCCACAACAATTTGAACCAATTTATTCCAGTTATAACTCAAAGGAAGTACTAAATAATTGGGTACTAAACAATTTCTCTTTTAGGTGCTTAGACCTTTACCTAGTCTGTGCCACTTGAATAAGCCCACACTGGGCACACATTTCCAAAACATAACTTTCTGAAATGAACTTACTGACTATGAAGAGAAATAAGACAGTCTCATACAAACCTCTTCATAATCTCCCTAAGTTTTACATAACATATGGATTCAAACCATGCATTCCTTCCTCTCCTGACACGCAAATGTACACATCCTTTTACTCAGAGAGCTAAAAGCAGATGTTTCACCTAACCAAGACAACTGTTCCCATACCCAAGTAATGTACATTGTGAGCAATGGATGTAAAACTGGCCACTCAGAAATGCCCGGTATTTACCAACTACCTGCATTTCAACACTGGTAGAGCTGGCACTTCCAAGCAGTTTTCAGTGCTAAAATATCTGGATTAATACAGTGAGAGAAAATAACATTTGGGTTTAAAATTCATGTTGGCCCAATCTCACCACTGCTGTAAATGTTTATGTTCCCAGCATCTCATACACATGCAAACAAATTCAGAATTAACACACTGCAAAATGCTTTATGTGGAGTTGCTTAAATTGCTGCAGATTTTCAGAAGAGTCCAATATACAAAAAGTACTGGGGAAATATGGACTTGACTTACACGTAAAACCTATCTCAATAGGTATAGGGGAAAAATTAGTTCTCTAAGGAACAGATGCCATTAATAATTAATATATCTTAAATTATACCATCGTCTTTAACAGCATTAATTATGAGTCATATAAAAAATCAATTGACACTAATGTATCTTTAAGAGTAACCATGTGTTTCAGAATTAATATCTTCTAAAAAAAATTGCTTTTTATCAATAATAAAACTAAGTTTCCAACTTGCAAATATTTTGATATATTGTGTAGGTCTTTGTTTACAAAGAGATGAAGTGTGTTATACATCCACAATGTATGTCTGATCTATGTGAATTAAGGAAATACAATCAGAATTAGAACCAAACAGGAGAGTACTATATAACAAAGTACAATTACTTTTGCACCTTTTACACTTCTAGAAAGGAAAAATATGAAGAAATCGCTAGCATCATGTTCTCCTGCTTGCAAGGAACTATCAGGCCACTACAAAACAATCAAAATAGTGCTGGTAGTCAAAGAAGGTAAGTTTCCCAAGAGCATCCTAATTGTCAGAGTACTCTCTGTCATTAGATAAGGCAAAAATAATAAATTAAGAATATTAACCGTTTTGGGGGGTTTGAACTCTGTGAATTTAAAATTCTAACTCAAAACAGAACAAAAAACCCCCCCAGACATAACTCCCCCACTTGTGTCCATTCTGTACTATTTCACAAAGGTGTTTTCAAACCTTTTGCAGTATTAATTTATTTTTTCTGTAGATGACAGTGCTGTTCTGGAGAGCTATTTCTAGCAGGTACCTAAGTGTTTTCCTGAGTAGAGAAGAACTGATAAAGATGTTCGGGTTTTATAAATAAAAGAAAAGAAGACAGACAACCTTTAGTTCATCTAGGGGGACAGAATCATAACTGTCACTAACCTGAATGCTCAAAACCAGGGGGAAAACTCACAGTATTTCCCTGAATTTTCACACTAGTAAAACAGAAGTCTTTCACACAGATACAACTGGAAAATATTTTTCTTCCTCAAATATATCAATATTCTAGATATTCTTACCAACTGTGATTTACTCTTTAGATATCAAGTGCTACAACCAAGTAACTGAGGAGGAAGCAGATTATTATATATAATGTGCCTTTTGAAAACTAGTATCTGTTCATTAGCACTATATGTCCTCTTTCAAGCAGTAGGCAGGAAAAACAGATGCCTCAAATGACAGAAATGTCTGGAAACATGGACAGCTGCCTTTGCTGACACTGCTCGATTGTTCAGTATGGGGAAGCTGGGCAACAGTGTTCCTCACAGAGGCAGAAATTTTCCCCTCCAATCCTTCCTCTGGGTGGGAAACAGCAGCAAAGTGTGGTTCCAGCCCTTCTATGGAAGGAACATCCCAAAACTTGGTCCCGTCCTTCACTGCAGGGACAGACAGTCAGTATTTCCTGTGTGGCAGCTTTGCCTAGAGTCATCCCTGGGAAGGCAAATCTTTTCCAGTGGGCTGATTTTAGACCTCTGCGAGTTAGAGACAGATAATGGGATTGTTGAAGCTGAGTGTTTGGAAGGGGAGTGGAATATCTACACTGTATGAAAGATAACTCCAAAACAAACTTGTAGCTAGTGTAAGAGAGGTATAACTATACTTTTTAGGGCTCTATCAATTTACATCATCCTAGGATAAGGTTCTTTGTATATCCAATAAAGATAAACAGAATTATTTCCAAAGCTTTCTGGTTTGGGTTTTTTCTTTTTTTTTTAGATGCTGTCAAGTTCCCAGATTTTTTTTTTTAAAGTGATGCAGTGTTTACCTTTTAATTAGCAGTAAAACGTATTTCAATAGTTTTCATTCAATTGGGTTTTTAATCAGGTAAAATAGAAGTCAAGATCTTATTAAACATAATGGTAAGATATAATGCACCTTCCAGTGCACAGACACTACCTTCCAGTCCACAGGATAATCCTGAATCTTCTGACAAAGCCAAACTTCTCAGGGTGAAACTGATGGAGTTTCAAAGACTCCACAGACGGGTATCTCTCCTCTGCCATCAGCCTACTGTTCAATTGTATATGCAGTCTTTCTTCATTTGCAAGCCTGAAAGCATTTTGACTTGGTAAGTCTTTAAGAAACCAGCTGGAACTCCAGAAATGGAATACATTATTTCCTGGCACACTTGCACATGCAGTGGCTCCACATGTGAGAGAGTCAAAGGCTTCTGACAGTCCATCTCCCCTGACTCAAAACCTTAGCTAGAAAATGTTTTATTGTGACATCAAAGAGCACTCTACTGAAGAAGAAGAGAGGCTGTAAAATGAAACAAATATGTTTGAAAATGATGCAGTGACACATACTTTGCCACTTCATGTAAGAAAACTGAGAGGTACATGATGGAAAAAAACCTCTTTCAACAGGAAGGAAGAGCTCTATCTTGACATGGATGGTAAATAAAAAGCAACTCTGCCCAAGATTTCTGTTTCATTTGGCTCTGCGGGTAGTGATATGGAGGAGTCCAGAGAGAAAAATAACAACTGACACATTCTCTGGCTTGCTTGTCTGTATAAGTTTTCAGACATAGAATCTGCTGGCCTCCAAATCCACCATATTAGATGGAGAAAAACACAAAGACATTTATTATACTAGAACCAGTAGCAGTTTACAAGGCATTGCACCAGTAGGAAAAAGGCTGGAAGCAGGCAAAAGATTACAAGGGGACACAGCCAGGCTAGCCAGCCCAAAGTGGTGAAAGCAATATTCCATACGACATAATGTCATGCTCAGCAGTAGAACTGGGGTAGTGGAGGAAGAAGGGGAAAGGTGAGTTGGCTTTCAAAAGTGTCCATCTCTCAGAGACTAGCTGGGTATCACTCTGCTTGTGGGAAGTGGTAAGTATTTGCCTCTGCATCACTTGTTGGGGATTTTTCCTCTCTCTCCTTCACTTTTTAAACTGCCTTTATCTCAGTTCATGAGTTTCATGAGTTTTGATCTTCCTAGTCTTTCCCCTGTCCAGCTGGGGTAGGTGTGGGTGGGGTAGATGAGTAAGAAGCTCTGTGGGTACTGGCCGAATTCAACCCACCACACATTACCTTCTAAAATAGTTTCCTTTCTTCAAGAACGCAATTCTGTCTTGGAGCTATTCGAGGTCCTACAAAGACCTCACTGAAGTATTTATTCCAATACTTTCATGCCTCTCTCATTGCACAGAAGAGAAACATATTAACACTAACAATATGACACAATTTTTAATATGTTTCTTTCACGTCCTTTTTAAAAAAACTTCAGATTTATATAAGTTATTATGAGATCAATTTCTTCCTATAGACAGGATTAAACAGCTGACTCCCATTTAAACCTTGGAAAAAATTGCTGGAGTCTCAAAAACACTACTTCAAGAAGAAAATTTCATCATGGTGGCAATGAAGAAAACAGTTCCACTGTCCACAGTTTTATTAAATAATGTAGCAAATAAAAATCTCCTTTTTTACAGGAAATTACTTGTCCTCTTTGTATGATTTTTTTTTTAATTAGAAGTGAAGATAGCATAGCCAATTCACATATATTCATATATTTACACAAATTGTTTCCTACTGATCAAATGGGTCTAATAAAACTATTTAAGAACACAATTTACTGTGTTTGTGATTTACTGCCTAGTCATCATTCGTCGCATAAATACCAAGATCTAGAATCTCACTGGTATTTGTTAAACATAAAGTTTGCATAATACTAAATGTAAAATTTTGTTTCAATTTGCTGCAAATTAAAGAAGGAGATTTGTAATAACTTAATATTCCTGCTTTGCCCCAAGCTTTTCCTTCTTCTCTTTTCAAATTAGCAAAATTTCTGCCCAAAAGCTCCCTGCTCTTACAAGTTTCTCAACTTTGATCTGTAAGAATTTTCCAGACTATGAGATAAAATCACACTGCAAAAATAACCTAGCAGAAAAAGTCCAACTACCCCAAACTAAACTGTTTTCCTGTGTTTCAGCCAGTTATTCTCATGCAGAAGACTAAATGCTTTGGATTTTCACCACTGTTTAATTTACTTAATAAAAGCTCTCAAAACCAATTTACACTGGTGATCCAGTTCTATAAGTTCACTCTCAGTTTTATTTTTTATTCTCATAAGCAGATCAAGGGATTTTTTTGTAACACCTCCCCTCTTTCCCACACTCACTAAGATAAAGGCAAAAGGAACATTTCTTATGGCCTGTAAAATCCATATTATCTCCCTTTTTATTGCCTGTATGTCTTTTCACTTCTTCCTGATTCTATCATTTATAGGGGAATCCTCTGATAAAAACCCTGACGTCACACAAGATTCTTCATGCAAGAAAATAGCCAGCAAGTCAAAATCACTGGGAATATGCAGATAATGAAATAAATTGTTTTCCAAACTATGTTGTAATCAAGCCAGGACTGAACATCAATTTTTGCAATAAATGCAAAAGATAATTTTTCTGTTTTAAAAAAAGTCTAAATGTATGAGAGAACAATTCAGAACTAGGAAAAAGCAGACTCAGGAAAGAGGGTAGCGAGTTTATGCTTTCTTCCCCAAAAAAATTGGGTAATTTTAGTGTGTTGTAAGAGACTGAAGGGTTGATAACATCTTAAGCATTGTCAAAATCATAGAAATACTTTCTTTCAAACTGCAAAGAAGCCCATCTTCAACCACCGAAGCACAGCCTCCCTCCTCCCTCCCCAGTATGCCTCCTGACTGGAATTTGGACTGTGATGGGAACTTGAGTTAGGACAATTGTCCAATTGCCTCAGGTCTAAGGAGAAGTAAACAAGGCTCAATGAAGAAGAACGCATCCACAAAGAAAGCCACTCTGCACTTGTGTGAAGAATCAGCCCTAGCAGGGCTCAGCAGGTGGAGGAGGAGGGGTTTGGATGTGCGATCGCAAAATCTCTCCACACAATGCAGGAGTAAACCCCACACTGGGGAGACCACAAACACATGAGACATTCAAGTGAGAGGCAGCTGAGAAGAGTCATAAACCATCAAAGATTCCCAAAGCATCCCCAGTCTCTTTCCTGAAGCCTTCCACCACCAGAGGATTGCTTGTGATCCAAGTGAGGCAACAAATCTGGAGACTGTCACAGGAGACGACAAAGCTTCTCCCCCAGCCCAGGGGAGGTGTCAAGCATCTCCTGAACGTATATTAATCCATTGGACTCTGTCCCTTTTGTGGGACCTTAACCACTGAGACTAGAAAAAGGGGATCTATGAGTGGCACCAGGTTCCACAGAGTGCCAGTACATTTTCTGTTTAATCTCTCTCTGTCACTCCCTTTCTTCCCCAAACCTCTTTCTTCCTGTTTCTTTCTTTCTCTCTCTGCCTCACATTTACTGTTAAATAAAATCCTTATTATTGACTTCCGCATATGGTCTTGTTTGCACTGTGATTCAGGCAGAATTCTTTCCCTGAACTTCTAATGGGATTTATATCATACTGAGCTTTGTTTTGCTGCTTTTTTCTCTCCTAATGTAAAATGAACAATGGGTTACTTAAAATATAATTAGCATTGTTTTCAATTATGCAATTCTACAACATGAAAAACCAAAGACAAAGTTACAATAAGCTTTGTACTAGAAAAGCAGCAATGCTGCCTAGGAAATAAGCCAAATGTAAACAAACCCTTCATGGTAATTTGACAAGACTATGTCATTAATTTCAATACATAAAGTAATACCATCTACCCCTCTAAAGATTCTTCATCTAAATGCATCTTATTTTGACAATCATAATGTTTACTTACTACATTTTTCTACTACATACTATTTATATGATTCAGCAATAAGTACAGAAAAGGTCTAGATAAAAATGAGCCTTGCTTTTAAGACAATCTTGATTTTCCCTTGATGTTTTTTGTTTTTTTTAATAATCTTTTAAAATGCAGTGCAGACCTTCTTTCTGCCTTGGCCATTTCCATGTCAGCAGCCCACTGTTACGTATCAGCATGGCCAGACACAGAAGCATTGGACTGACTCACAGAAGCCACTATGCTGAAAAACACTGCTTCAAGACAACAGGGAGCCACGAGGTAGGTCCAGATAAAAATAAAATTGCTGAAAAAGAGACTTGAGAAATATTCAGATTTTCATTGTTTGTGATGCTTAAAAATACAAACACTAATATTTTTGTTACTAACTAAATCTTTGCAAAAAGACAGTAACAACTAGTTCAACACACACACACACACCCTTAAATCTATCTCTAGTTTGCCATCAAATGAAACGGGTTTTTTTAAAGTCTGTCTTAAAAGATTTAGTGCTTTGACAGTCTAATTAGAAATTCAGTGTTCATAGAATCAGGAAGAATTACAGAACAGGAAAAAGAAGCTTAGTAGCTTAAACAATTCTATCTTCATCTGACAAAATCCATTCACTTAGACAACTGATTTTCAGCCTGAAATTAGAAGGATTTCCAAATCCTCTTCACCTTGACTTACTTGTTACCAAAGTTAATAGCAAACTTCTAAGTGTCTTTAGTAGATGCAAGTCTAACTGCATGCAAACCAATGAAAATCTACTCTGCTTTCTAAAACAGAAGTATTTATTGGAGAATGGTACTGTAAATAAAATACCCAATGTGAATCCAATAATTTCATTTTATGTATAATTTGTCACTGCTGTGAACATAATCCATTCTGTGCTTGCTTAGGTATTTTTTATTCAATCCTTTGCTTTGATTTTAAAGACTGGGTCCTTCTTCCTAGTGAAATCAACAGGAATTTTAGCTAGGTTACTGTTTCAGTTACATCAATTAAAGTTTTACTAGTCAAAGTGTATGTCCTAAGAATTTTTTAAAATATAATTGCAAGGACTTGAGATCTTGGCTTAAGGACAACAAAACCACAATGAAAAACACGAATGCCTGGTTAATGGCATTAAACAGCAAAGAAAACCATTACCATAACTTTCCAAGCACATGAATAATTACATATGAGTATACAACCATGTGGGGGGAAAAAAAAAAAAAAATGGTGCTTCACAAAATTCAACTTTAATCCGTATAGACCATTCAGTATAGCACTGTGGACATTTAGTTACTTTCTAGATTAATTTAATTCCTTTTACTGTGAATTTACACTTTTAAAAATCAGTTCAATTGAGATAACATCTGGTTTTGTCACATTCTAGTGAAGTACCGGTAAAGGTGGTATATAATAAATAGACAGGCTCTTCTCGCTTCTTGTTTCATCCTTCTTTCCTTCCCTAAAGACTTTTTAAATCTTTATTCACATTCCATACCTCCACAAAGTGTTTTGGTTTACTGCTCCAGCTGCTTCACAGACAAGACTGAAGAAGAAGCCACTTCAGTGATTTATTTGACAACAAATTCTTATCTATGCAGAGTCCAGGAGAAGCCAAATCCTAGTCCTGAACATCCTTGAACTGAGGTGAAATTTGGCTGCTACATTCTCACAGTATTACTGGAAGGGGAGAAAGTGTTTCCTTTATTTAACTAAATTATTATTAGCTTTACAAGTCTTGCATTCTGAAATTTTCCAGTGCTCAGTCATACAATCTTATTTGCTTAAAACATCCTGCATCATCTTATCTGCATGAACAATAAAGTCATCTAGGCACACATTCTTTATCTTAATCAAAAACCTTTTGTCTCTCCCTTGATTCCTACCCAAACAGTCCATTATCCAGAAAAGGCAGCAATAACACAGTGGGAAATTCAAGCTCAAGTACCCACTTCTGCCAGGTCAAGGCCAGAAACGTAACATGTCCATTCCCTGCGCAGGGAACCAGAATGTAGAGGTGCCCATGCCGGTGGTGTGCAACCTGGTGTCTCACCTGGTAGTGGTTTGTGGTGATCAGTGCAGTGTGATGCTCACCCTGCTCTTCCAGTCTGAGGGAAGTACACAGGTATCAACTATGTCTGCTGCAAGCCCCTTTGCTTACACTGTTGCACTCTGTTCTGCTCACTCTGCTTGGAACAGGGATTTACTGGAGTACTAGAAGGTTTAAAAGTCAGCCTATTTTGTGAAGCAAGTGTAAAGAGTTGGATTAGCCTGCCTCGGAATGGTCTCAGTGCTCACTGAGACAAGAACTCCCCTCAGGAAGAGATTCAGGTTTATGTCATTCCTTTCATTTAGGCAGAGCAAGGACTTGAATCTCTCTCTTCCATTTCCTAGACGCACTCCCAGTTTATGAGTTATTCTGTAATGGCTCACTATCTATGCTTTTTTTTACAGAAACTTTCTCATCAAAACATGCAAAGTTCTACGAAGCATTTTTTATGTAAGAGTTTCATCATGACTTTTAGCATACAGCCTCAGAACATTCATACAGGCTAGGTAAAACATGGTATGGCATAAATATCAACAGAAAACCCACCAACTAGACACTGGAAGTGTGAAAATTCATCTTAATTCTGAGCACTCAGCACTGGCAAGATCAACCCTCTGCAGAGACCATTGGAAAAGCCCCTGCTCATTTGTTGCTTATGGCTTACACAACAGTTGCGGAGCAAAACCAGGAAAATGGTGATTATACATTGTGATGACAACTGTTTTCAAGCCAAAAGGTGAAAATTAAATGCAATTAATTTCAAAGAATTAAGCATAATTATTGGGTAAGCAAATGGTTTCTATATCAAATACCTATTAGTATAGTAAGGGTACTGGTCTTAGATTATAATAATGTAAATGAATTTTCAATAAAAATAATCTCATATATTTTGTCCTTTAATACTTTTAAACCAAGTTTTACATGAAGCATATAGGCTTATTAATATATATTGACTATATATAGAATATATTTGGATATATTTCAAGATTTAAGCTATCAAATCCTTTCCATGATAAATGTTAAAAACAAGTAAATACATGGCTTGACAGAGTGAATAAATTACTAAAATTCATTTCAATCATTTCTTTAATGTTTTTACCACATTTGTTTCAAGTAACACTTTTGATAAGTGAGTTGTCATTAATAGCTGAGGTTAGACTTCTAACTGTGCTGATGTAACAAAACACTTAATCATGAGGTTTCAATTAACAGTAGGTATGGCATTGCACTGGAGGTGTGCAAGTTCAAAACAGGCAGCGAGCAAGGCAAAGGAGACCTGCTACAGAAATAGGCAGTAGCAGGCAGCTGCCTGTGGGGATGCTGAAAGCACAGCTGGGAGCAGGGACATTAACAAGCCTGTAGAGAAAGTAAAGCACAAAAAAACCTGACCAAACTTTCTCTCCTCCCTCTTCCTACCTACACACACAGATACTCTGTAGAGGTCAGATAATAGTATCTCATTGTCAGCATCTAAAGACAGATTACAATGCAATTTTTCTTTCTGGCACCTGGAACACATTCCAGATATCTCACTGACTGCAACAGTCTTAATATTAATTTCTTTAAAAACTAATATCAGAACACAGGAGAGCTTTTTTTTTTTTCATGACCTTGGGCGGAATTTTCCAAGTTCAAAGTTTCCAAATTGAAACATATTATTTTAAAAATTTTGCAAGTTATGTAGCTTAGTAATCTACAGTCGATTTCCTCCTCAAATACGTTGATAGTTTTTACATTTCCCCCCAAATATATATGAAAAATTAGCAGTTGAGCAAAGGGATCAAAAACTAAAGAAGGGGAAAAGATGGGGGTGGGAGTTAACAATCAATTATATTATTTTCAGTTTTGCTTATCTCATTAGACAACAGTGTGAGAAAATATCACAGTTCTCCTGAGGTAAAATATGTTACAGAAATTGAAATTCAGCATCATTCAGTTTCAGGGGTTGCTGGAGAATGGCTAAATTATTTATAAGAAATACTGACTTGGACCTTTAGCAGTTGTAATAACATTCTTGATCCTCTTGTTAATAACAGAGGTTAAATATCTCAGCTTTCAATATTAAAATTAATCTTATTACATTGTTGGCTAACTTAGAGGATAATCACATTCTTATGATGCACTTCTGCAGTGGAAGACTACATCCTCATTTTTGTTATATTATGTTTACGTACCAGGTAACTCAATCATAGGTATTTATTTCAGAAAAAAATGTTTATTAGACATAAAAGTAAAACATACCAAGACAGCTCTACAAATATACTTGAACATAAACAAATTAAACAGTATACAATGAATTTATCTCCTAACCTCTTTGGGAAATATGATGAGATTATTACAGATACATGGTTCTTTTAATGGAAGAAATATCATATTAATCTTTTGTGCCAGACTCAGCCTCCTGTTCTTTGAGCCATATGCTGTCAGTTCAGCCTTGCATCAATGTATTTCTGATGGGACCACTGAAATGAACATGAAGAGTCTCAGCAAGAAGAGCCTTTAGTGAAGTTACAGGGAAGAGGAACAGCATAATCTAAAAAGCAGATCTCTAGGAGAATCAATAAGCCCTGCAAATGATCTGGGGGACATATCAATAGTACATCTACTACATTTTCTGCTTTCTCAATGGAAAAACTAGAACTGCAAAATTATGTCAAATTTTAAAGGACGACATGCACAAGAAATAAGTGAAAATGCAATAGTCTGAACTGCAATTGGCAAAAATGTGTTAAGCACAGACTGAGACACATCTACAAATAATTCTTCTGTACCATGATTTCTCTTTGTTTTCCTTTCCAGTCTAGTGTTCCTTTTGTGGATTTCTTGCCTGATTTTCAGTGAAATACTTCAATTACAACTCTAAGATCACTATTGCAGTCTGAGTTTTGTTCATGGAGCACTGTTTGAGATGAAGAGGGGACCCCCAAAACTGCTGTTCTTTTAGTGAGACTATTTCAATAGTATTTGGGTCACAAAGTGGCCATAAAACCAGGTTTTTGTGATATGCTTCCTAGGGTATCCAGTCCATTACTAATAGCTGTGGGCTGCATCAAAAGCAGCGTGGCCAGCAGGTTGAGGGAGGTGATTCTACCCCTCTCCTCCAGTCTGGTGAGACCCCGCCTGGAGTGCTGCATGCAGCTCTGAGGCTCCCAGCACAGGAAGGACATTGACCTATTGAAGAACAGGGCCAGCCAGATGATTAGAGAGATGGAGCACCTCTCCTATGAGGAAGGGCTGAGAGAATTGGGATTGCTTAGCTGGAGAAGAGAAGGTTTCAGTGACCTAACTGCAGCCTTAAAATTTCCAAACTGAAACTTAGTATTCAAAAATTATGCAAGTTTGTTATCCAGTTTGTTGTTTAGCTCAGTGATATATATTCTGTTTTCTCATCAAATACATTGATTGTTTTTACATTTTGCCCCAGATATGAAAGACCTGCAGGAGTCTACAGGTAAGATGGAGAGGGACTACTTATAAAGTCGTGTAGTGACAGGACAAGAGGGAATGGCTTCAATCACAAGAGAGTAGGTTTAGATTAGATGTTACAAGAAACTCTCTAGTGTGAGGTTGATGAAGCACAGGAACAAACCAGAGAAGCTGTGGATGCCCCATCCTTGGAAGTGTTCATGGCCAGGTTGGATGGGACTCTGAGCAACCTGCTCTAGTGAAAAACATACCTGCCTGTGGCAGAAGGGCTGGAACCAGATGATCTTCAAGGTCCCTTCAAAACCCAAACAATTCTATGGTTCTGTGATTAATTCATGTATCTTGTAAATTCCTGCTGAAACATAAGAGACATAAAGTTTCACTTTAAATGGGATATGAATTGCTTGTTTCTTCTTTAATATATGCTTAATTAGTGACTGAGGGTGAAATAAGAAACTAGGGACTGCCTTATATGTCATAAATATACAATTTAAAATTGTTTCATATTCTCAATAGCTTGTAAGTGTTACTCCACATGTACAAAGTACAAATGGAGCAATGTCTTCTTGCATATTGGTTTGGTCAGAGACAGTCTCTGTTATGATGCTATATATGTCCAAGATGAACAGACAAGTACAGTCCTTAACCTATTAGATTATGATTAAAACCTATTTATAAAAGAGGAAATTATGAAATATTGATTTGCTGATAAACTCAAGTAAGGAAATCAAGCAAATGCCAGTTAGTCAAAGTAAACACCATCCCACCCCCAATTGTGGTCTTGGCTAAGCAGCAATTTCATCTGGAAAAATATTCCATTCCAAAAACTTCTTGCAGAAAGCATACAGAACTACGGAAGGCTGTTCATACCCTGTTATTAAACACTGACAACTATATGTTCAAGATTGTGAACAAGAACTCTCTTAATGCCTTCTTCTTTACCAAAATGTAACATATAAAATTATCAGGGAGATAGCCAATTTGGGTATCAGTTTTCCATCCTTGCAATCAGGTTATATTTTCACCATAAGAGCTAGAAATTTACATTTTTTAGCAAAAAGTGGAG
Organism: Scytalopus superciliaris; assembly: GCA_013400415.1. Lineage (NCBI taxonomy): Eukaryota > Metazoa > Chordata > Aves > Passeriformes > Rhinocryptidae > Scytalopus > Scytalopus superciliaris. The sequence goes on from VXBX01008045.1 coordinate 1,273,938, forward strand.
ATTCCAGTGGAAACTGTCAGTTGCAGCAGCTGGAGCTCTGAGAGTAGTGCAAGACTGACAGCTATAAGCTGAGATTTGTTTTATTGTTTAAGGGGGAGCTTTCGGGGGTTTGGTTGATTGTTTGGGTTTGGGTTTGGTTTGGTTTGTGTTGAGATTTTTGTTTATACTTATTTTTTATAGTATATTTTGAATTACAAATAACACTATAGGTATCACAAGTTTGAAGACAGCTGCTTGCCAAGCTGAAAAAAAAAAAAAAAAGATTATTTCATTGTTTCTTCACAGAGAATAAACTGCAGTTATTCGTAAGTACTGTGGTATATGATTAATTTGATTAATTGTTTGTTTGCTTCATAGCACAGGCCTGGTGGACCCTGAGAGTCATGTCAAAGAATTCATACAGTGAGTTTTCTCTCTAACTTCCTTCCTTTTGGGTTAGAAAAACTATTTTTGTAAATACAGAATGCATTTCATAAATCTTCCAGTGTAGAATAATTTTCTGATCATGACTGAGAGGAATGCTGAGGTGTTTGACCTACAATTTCTGCTTTCATAACTCTGCAAGATTTAGGATAAGATTTAAGTAGACTTTTTGTCTGCAGTTGGTACTCCATCAAATTGTATTGTTCTGTCCAGGTAGACTAAGACATAATTGTAACTACTAAAATGAAACAGAGCAAATAATATTAGAAAAGAACATCCACACAGGGGACAAATAAAAAGATACTTGGTCTAGCTTCTTCTTTTTATCAGAGGAAATATTGACCACTTTTGGCACCAAAAATCTAGTCTAAGCAGCTTTGTTTCGCTCCTGAAGGAGTATTAAAGAATAAACCTGTACTCCTGATGAAAATCTCATTATAAAAAGCTGAATACTAATGAGTCCGGGCAAATAAAACCAGAACAGGCTAAAAGAAAACCTTGAAACTAATGGTTTCACTGGAACTTAATTTCCCAGCATGACGTTATGTACATTATGAAAGCCATAGAACTCATGAAAAATACAACAGAGCAAAGATTTGTTACCTACACTGTTACAACTATCTTATCTGTATTATAAGAATGATCCCAGCTGACGAATTACCCTTATCCAGCTGATTAACAGCTTCTGATGATAAAATACTTTTTTCACAAGCTAGAAACACAAAATAAGGTCAGCCCTCTTTTTCTAAATATCTGACCATCACTGTTGCTTTCCATTTCTTCCTCCCCCAAGATATTCTAGGGAAAATACTTGTCCCATGACCAACACAACACTGAACGAGTGTGTTAGAATAGGCCTGCAGAAGACTTTGCTTTTACTTCCTCACTCCAGAGCAAACCTAGGAATAAATTTTTCTCAACACATGATTGACAACATGACTAACATATATTTGTTGCAGCAATCCCTGGAGGACATTCTGGCTCTTCCCAGACTGCTCATATTCCAGAAGCATTCCTGATTATTTCATTCGTCCTTTTCATTAATAAGTAAGAAACAGACAAACATTTCTTGGTTGGGAAACTTACCTTTTTTTACAGCACTTTTGATTAAAAAGGTATTTGACCTTATGATCTAAAAAGTACCTTGCACTTCCACAGTTTCTGAAAAATTTTGCAGAAAAAAAAAGTCATTGATTAACAATATTAACAAAATGATTAACCACTATTTTCTTCTAATCATGACATTTCTAATATATTCTCTATGTTCTTTGATATAACATTGTGCAGCATTTCTTCAGCCTACATGTCTTACATTCTACATGTTTTCCCTTCACATGGTTCCATAATAACTCCAGACAGTCTTTTTTTTATTAACAGTGCTATTTCTTATCCAGAACTGGCAGAAGATTTAATGCAATTAATGACCAATAAAATAATTAATTATCATCAAACCATATTTCAGTAAAATTTTTTTAATTCAGATTTTGGAATGATGCTGAAATATGTTTCTTTACCTATTCAAACTACAGGGCTAGTACAATCATGATATAAAAACTGTCAAAAGGGAAAATTATTGCAGGTTATCAGTCTCCAGGTTACCCTGAATTTTACTGTATTTTAGTGATCAGTTCTATCTAGTAATGCCCAAGTCTTAAAACTTACATGCCTACACTATCTAAATATTAAATCCATGCCACAGACTCTCAGTGAGCGATTTGCTCGTTTCTCAAGTTCACTGCAACATCCATGTGAATCAATGATGCTCCAATACAGAGTCAGGTATGTCCTCTAAATGGTTTTGTGACATCTGCAGAGCACAAGAAACTGACTCCTACTGAAAATCATTGGAAATTAGGTACATAGATTTTCAAAACTACTCGTTGCCAGACTAACTCTATTACACATTCACAGTCAGAGGAATTTACCTTTGGCTACAATTTAACCAATATTTAATGCTCTTTAAGATATGTAGTCTTTTNTGGTATGGATAAATGGTGCCTGAGAGTTGAATTCAAAAGTTTGATGTAGATATAGCAATATATGAAATACAGGAATTACAATTTAATTAGAAATACTCTGGGCTTTTAGAATAAACAAGTTCAAATCAGTTTTACTTATCTAGAGGGGGAAAAACCAAGGATTTCTTAATGCATGTTTTTACAGATAATTTAAAAGCCATAGGGCAGGAAAATGTAAAACTCAGTCATATACAAACAAGCCTAAAAATCAAGAAAATGCTATGGAAATTTCCAAAACTCTCTGCAGATAGGCATGTATTTTCACTAGACATATTCTGGCAGTATCTACAGAAATATACTAAGGGCAGAGTTAACAAAGAATTTCTTTGTACTTACCACTACAGAGATGTTGTGATTAAAAGCATATAAATTTGGAGCAGAGGACCAGTTGTCACTACTCTTCACAAAAGCCCATGGTAAACTGAGATAACATTATAGTTTATGCATTAGTCTAGACAGAACTAGATTCGGGATTTAAATTGAGTATAAAGCAAGCTTTCTGCTTGTATAATTCAACAGTTCAGACACTCATTAATGCTAAGGTTATTTCTAGACACAAGTACCTCCAGCCTATGTGCATTGAAACATTGTGCGAAGCCCATTTTCAGGCTCTCTTGACTTGTGTGTCAAATCCTGGACCGCAAAAAAACGTCGACAGGGATGTGACATACATGTGCTGGATTTCCAGAGCAGGCAATTTCTGTGGTGACTGTTCCCCAGCTATATGCCCCAACCAGTGTGTTCCCTTTTCACCTAAACTATGACAGGTTGAAACTGAGCATTTTTAAGTTCCAGCTAAAGGACTTCATCTTTATCAAATAGATGTCTAACTCTTAGTTTGACTAATGCAGACATTACAATCGTAACAAAATAGCTTCCATCTAAATGTTCAACAGTTTTCACAGAAGACTATCATATTTGTTCTTTTCCCTCTCTGCAATAATACTATGCCGCAGAAACAGCTGGACATGTTAAATCTGCTGCAGAATATTCAGTACATTTTCTAAATTTGAATACAGGAACTATACAATTCTGCATGAGCAATGTGAATTTTTCCTTCTTGATTCAAAACCAAACAACACTTCAATAAATTGATTGCTGCAATAGGACACCACTCATATATGTAACAATAACAAGAAAACTGTCAGGAATTTTGTGCATCAGCTATTTCTTCTTTTCCTTCTGGCTGATATATACGTAAACTTATTTAAAAAAATTAAGAAAAACAGTGATTGGGATCTAGTGTTTAAGCATAGCTTATGTGATGCATCCCAAACATTTCCAACTGTACACTGTAAATGCAATATCAAGTTATTCTGCACACATTTGCTATGTCCACTTCTCCAATATCATGTGTAGAAGAAACAAGAGCATTTTTAAAGATAAAGGAGACTTTTCGTGATTAATATTATGGTTCATGTGGCTGTTTTAAAGGCTTTTGCTTTTTCAATGGACAAAATTGCTAACCTGACCTAGCAAACTTTCTTGACCGAGTAAACTCTGCAGGAGCAGAATCCTATCTATACTGAAAACAGCAATCATATCTTCTACCTAGAGAGGAGCACATAAAATAATGTGTGTGTTGCAATACTGAGGATGCTGTGAAAATTGAGCTTCCTTCTGCAAGGAAGGATTAAGTTCTGCAGTAAAATTTCAGAAGTTATCATAAAGAAGAATACTTCTAGAAACTAATTTATTTTCTGTTAATCTTCTAGGATTCCTATTCCTCATCTTTAATTGCAAAGCAGCTTGTCCACCTGGCATGTTTCATAGACATCTTTGACTCTGTTGACTGAGATCACCACATGCTAACTTCATAGTCGGAAGTGAGAGAGATTTTCCTCCAAAGATATATGTCCTATAATTTAGAGGAGAATGCAAATGGTTACAAGCTATGAAAAGCTTTTTTAAGGAGAAAATATTTCTGAGAAATACTTGGTTTAAGGTCAAGCTACTAATCAATTGCTTCCAGAGGAGACCAATAGGGAGTTATCTTGAAAGCTACTACTTGGCAAAAACCTGCTGAGCTGCACTGCAAGAAGCACGCAGATGTACTAACGTTGCACATACCTTAGAAAAGAAATACCTAATTTTGAGAGGATCCTGCCATAAAAAGTCTCCTAGGAGGCTAAAAAGCTAAAACACAGCTAGAGCTGACTACAAAGAAAACAGTAACATCTTTAAAGCTGCAGTCAGGAATGAATATTGTTTTGTGACACCAGTTTATGCTTGTTCATTTCTTCGTATTCTATACACCTCTGAAATTCACTCTACATCACTTTCACAGTATGTAACTGAAACAAGAAGACCTTGGGGTAAATGAGTCAAACAATCTAGTCAGTCATTAGTATATTACTCTTGCATGAAAATACATCTATATGAAAAGATTCCAGTAAGAATGTTATATCTCCATTTCTCTTGAGAAATTATTTTGTATCCAAATATACATAACAAAGTAACTTAAGAACAAGAATTTTCTACATTTCACCTTTTCCTTAATATCATCCTGTTAACTCTATTTGAACCACTGTGTTTATTCTAGAAGATTCTTTGTCCTTGTTGTCACTACCCTTCAAATATTTATGGCTTATATTCTTTCTTCCCAGAACTCTTTGGGAAGGCTATACAATTTACCTTCAAAGTATGCAAGGTCAGGAAATGTCAGTTGCATCATGATGCCCTGGAGTTGTGCCAGCATTATTTGGAACTGGCTGAATTTCTAGGCAGAAAGTCTCATTATTGATCCACTTTTTAATAGTTTAATCAGTTACTCAGCACAGGATAAAAATCTTCTCCTGTCATTTCTAATTTTCTACATTTTAATACTGTTTTCTTGGTGTTTGGGGGTTTTGGGGATGGAATGTGTAGATATAACTCTTATTTGATATGTAATATTAATGGACTTTTCTTTCTGGTTTGTAATGAATGTCTCTCATGCATTTTAATAAACTTTTAATGGCTATAAAGGAACAGCTAAACTGCTTGCAGCAAAAACAACCCACATGGCACATCAAATGAGATTTGTAGTTCTTTTCACCTCTTCTTCCAGATTGCTACTACACCAAATGCTGTGAGTGATGAGTGAATTGTGGAGAATATGACCAGAAAAACCCTTCTACATGTGAGCTTCTCAGAAATACTTACTCAATAATAGGTTTCTGGGTTTTTTTTCCAGAATAGCAGTCCCTAAATAATTTATCTGGGAGTATTCTTGGTCTGTGATAAAAGTGCCACATTTTATTTAACATGATCCATTTTAAAACCAGTTTGATATAAACCATTGTGGCAATTCTTTAATTCATAAACACAGAACATATGTGTTTTTCTGGGATAATTATCTAAATTCTTTTTCACAGAATCATCAAGGCTGGAAGAGACCTTCAAGATCATCCAGTCCAACCATTAGCCTAGCACCACTATAATCACCTCTAAACTATATCCTCAAGTGCTGCATCCAGATGACTTTTGAATCCTTCCAGAGATGGTGACTTCGCCACCTCCCTGGGCAACGTATTCTAATGTTTGACCACTCTTTCAGAGATTTTTTTTTCCTAATATTTAATCTGAACTTTCCCTAGTGCAGCTTAAGGCCATTCCTTCTTGTGCTTTCACTTGAGACGTGGCAGAAGAGACCAAACCCCACCTCACTACGACCTCCTTTCAGGTAGCTGTAGAGAGCAATGAGATCCCCTCTGAGTCTTCTCCAGATTAAACAACTCCAGTTCCCTTAGCTGCTCCTCACAGGGCATGTTTTCTAGACCCCTCACCAGCTTCACTGCCCTTCCCTTGGACACATTCCAGTACCTCAATATCCTTTTTGAAGTGAGAGGCCCAAAACTGAACACAGGATTTGAGGTGCAGCCTCACCATTGCAGAGTATAGCAGAACAATCACTTTCCTAAGTCCTACTCTTCACATTTTTACTGATACAAGCCAGGATGCCCTTGCCCACCTGGGTGCACTGTGACTCATATTCAACTGGCTGTTGACCAACACATCCAGATTCTTTTTCACTGGGTGGCTTTCCAGCCACTCTTCTCCAAGCCTGTAGCACTGCACAGGGGTTGTTGTGACTGTGACCCAAGGGCAGGACCTGATGCTTGGCTTTGTTGAACTTTATGCAGTTGTCCTCAGCCTATCAATTCAGTCTGTCCAGATCTCTCTGTAGAGCCTTCCTACACTCCAGCACATCAACACTCCCACCTAACTTGGTGTTGTCTGTGAACTTGCTCAGAGTACACTTGATCCCCTCATCCAAATCATCAATAAAGATGTTAAACAGGACTGGGCCCAGTACTGACCCTTGGAAAACCCCTCTAGTGACCAGCAGCCAACTGGATTCAGTTCCATTCACCATCACTCTCTGGGCCTGGCCACGCAGCCAGTTTTTCACCCGGAAAACACTGCACTTGTCCAAGCCACAAACCACCAGTTTCTCCAGGAGAATGCCTTAGGAGACAGTGTCAAATGTTTTACTGAAGTATAGATAGATAACACATGGAGCCTTTTCCCCCATCTACTAAGCAGGTCACTTGGTCATAGAAGGAGATCAGGTGGGTCAAGCAGGACGTGCCTTTCACAAACCCACGTTGGCTGGGTCTGGTCCCATGGTTGTCATGCACACATCATGTGTAACTGTAATCCAAGTTATCCTTCAAGAGAAAATCAGCCTTAGGTAACTGAAGTACTCCAAATATGTATGGAAAAAGAACTGTGAGAAATCTGGAGACCGCTGAGTGAGAAAAGCAGAATGAGCACGACAGGAGACACTCACTCTTCAACTAACCTAACTAGAAAAAGGAAGTACAAGGCAAAATTGAGAAGTATCAAATCCAACTCATGGGAAAACTCTGGAAAACTTAAAAGATATAAATAAAGGAATACTGAAGCAGTGTCACAATTTAAGAAGATAAATGCATGATCTACTTATATATGATATTTTATTTATTAGAACACTAAATTGAGATTTGAATCTTATTTCTTCCCGTCAGGATATTTTGACCACAATGTCAATTGACTGAAACACCTAGGTAAGCAGTGCCTGTTTTTTAGTTTCTTCCTCAGGTCTTAAGGGTCTAAGTGTAAAGTTTTCACTTCGGTTAATCTGTGCAGCAGCCCTGCGTTCTCACACCACATGAGAAAGTGAGCAACATGTGGGCATAAATCTTCTCTCAACTTGTGCATAAATTTCAAGACTAAGGACTCATTTACTTCAGTGGAAAGCAATAGCACTTGTGGGTAACTTGGAAATTTTAATCCTTTTTTTTTGGCACAGAAACACATCTGATTTTTTGCATTGGAAATTCATTACACAGAAGGAACCAGTGCCTTTACATTCCCTCCATTGTTCAGCTTCCCAATTTGTTTCCTGTGATGTTGCCATCATTGCTCAGACTGAATAATGATGTGCATATGAGTCTCTTCACTTCTGGTTTGTTTTTCTCTGATTGCTTCACATTTTTGCTATGTGACACATTAAGTACAAAAACATGAAGCTGCTGTTCAAACATTTATTTTGTTTAAACAAAACTTCCTTGAGTAACAGAGAAAAAGATGACTTTTTTGAATGCTTCCAGCCCTTCTGATCTGTGAGGACCAGCTGGAACACAAGGGAGTTTATTTTCTGCTAAATTTCTATACCGTTATTCCTACAGTGATTTTCTCTGTGCACTGCTTTTGAGTATCCCTGATAAGAGAATCACTCCAGCTTGGCAGCCTAAGAAAGCACTTGGGCTGTCCTCAAGTTATCGAGGATGCCAGTCTTTAGAGAAGGAGCAGGTTTTTATGGGGAGGTGGGGAGTGTGTTGGTGAGCAGATCCTCATCTCTAGGGGAACCTGAACTATGTGGGAAACTGCACCACTGGAACATTGCTGGGGGAGTGTTGTTTAACCTTCACTGCCTTCCACTCCCAAGTCATGGCTGAAAGGATGTGATTTGAATATAGATCAGGATGTCAAAAAACCCACTCTCAGTTGGGAGCAGAACCTTTAATATTCAGGGCTTTTTCAAGACCAGTTCAAGACAGTACAGTTTGGATGGGACCATGTTTGGGGTTTCTTTTAGATAAATTCATATCTAAAGGGGATGGATATGAATCCCCTTCGGGGAAGGTTTTTATCATTGTTCTTATTATAGGGGGTGTGAAAATTTCTTTGTGTTTAACTCAAACACAGCTAGTCAGTAGTCAGTCTTTTCAACTACAACATGATTTTAAAATACCTTTGCAGTGTTTTTATTGCTGTTACTACAAACTCTGCTGAGCTGTGAGGCAGTGCGCATAGTCTAAGAGCACTGTAACAACCAGTATAGAGCACAGTATAAACAATACAAAAAGCAATATAAATTATATAAATCAAATGCATAAACAGTAGAAAGAACTGTACCAGAAGAAGAAAGCAAATGAGCAGTTATCTGCAAATCTGATGAAAGATTGGAAAGCAACATACGTGGAATATGTAACAGCAGAAACCATTTCCACTTGGATTAGCACGAGTTAAAGTCTTAGTGTATGCCCCTGTGAATGAACAGCTGATGTGCACTGCGCAGATGAATATTTACAACACAAGGTTTGCACTTCCTGCCCATTTGTCTACAAGGGCTTGATCTGTATTATGAGGAACATGGCTTTTGAGAGCAACTTTCCAAAGATGCCCAGGCTGGATTCTTGCAGCATGAAAAGCATGGGAGAGGATCTTTACTGAAATCTTTGGGGAAAAGCTCAGAAGCAAGTTATAGTGGCACAACCCTGCTCATGAAGCATACAGCTACTTTGAAAACAGGAGGGGCAAACAGTTTCTTTCGAAGCAAAGAGAATGCTATTGAAACAAGTTTGGAAATGTTTCCCAGAAAAAAAAAAATCTAGAGAAAAGTTGTTTGATTTTTAAAAGAAAGGTTTGAAACAGCTCAGCATGTGTTTGAGGCACAGAGCAAACTCAAAACTCCCAGGCCTCTGGGTGTGGGAGATGTACAATTCACTGTGCTGAACAGATGCAATGCTGTGTCTCACTTCTTAGTGACTGGTCTCTCAGCAGCTCTTTGGTTATGATTTCAAAGGGGTTTTGATTACAAGACACAAATAAGACTGCATTCTTTGAGTATCCAAAAGAGTAACTAAAAAGAATGGTAGCACTGACCTGGGAAAAATAGTATGGAATAGTTACCTTGTATGGCCTAATAGAAATCATACCTCTTGCCTAAAATTGAAGAGGCTTTTAATAGAAGTGAATCATTGCAAACAGGGAGGTAAAATGTTTTTATTCCCTTCTGGTAAGAAGGTATAATTGGTGGTTTATACAAGTCAAATGCTCAGCTGGTAATGTGTGGGAGATCTCTGAGAGAGGCCTAGTGAAACTTTCTACTGCTTGTATTTTTTTTTTCCCTTGGGAGTGGTATATGTATTTATAGTTCTTTTTGTGGAGGAGTGGAAGACAGGAGGAGTGGAAAACTACATCAGGGCTTATAGGGCCCTACAACTCCTGTAGAAGAGGCTTAACTTTAAAGCCATAGTGGTAAATTAAATCCTTGAAAACATGGCAGAGGAAACTGAAAATTAGGCTTCTCCCAGTAGCAGGTATGTTTGAGTGGGCTGAGCTCTGGCTTCATGGGTCCTGGCAGAGGCAGCTCACCAAAAGGTTGGCACAGAGGGCTGGCAGACCAAAAGTCAACAGTGGCCATGGAGAACCTGCCAGAGTGCAGACCATGAGTAAGAAAGACAGAGCAGGGAAACATGTGAAGAAAGAAACAGGCACTGGCCTTTATTTTGGCCACATCACACTATGTCAAAAGCCTAGATCAAACCACCGAGATGATCCAATGCCAGAAACATCCTGTCAGACAGCAGGTTGGCTTTCACTCACCTCTGATAATGGCACCTAATCCCTCCCACCTCTCCACCATGAACTAAAGCCAAATGGCAAAGTAAACAAAGACACTGTCAGACTTATAGTCTGTTTAGTGACTTAGAAGACATTATTGTGCCTTACCTAAGCATTAATCCAGAAGTCAGACACTACATATCTTTTGTATCTCTAGTACCAAAGCTAATAAAAAAACAAGAGAAGCCAAAAGAAATCTCATCTAAACCAATAGCATTAAAGTTTAAATACATTAGAATGTTAGTACCCTAAATATGTTTGCTGATGACTAGAGCCAGGCTTCAGCCCAATGCTGAACACGGAACACTTTTTCTTGCCTCATCAGCCCAAGATTCGATACTTTACTAACAAGTCCCCCAGACACAATTTAGAAATACAGGTAGCCTACTACAGTGCAGATAAAAAAACTCATGCTTTCTCTCCTCCTCATCTCTGATTTGATTTTCTGTAACAATAGTTGCTAATTTGTAGGTACTAATATTATTCAAAAAAGATAAATGAATTGTGAAGTCCAGCAGTTATAACCTGACAAATTCTTTTAAAGTCAGTTAGTTTGTGCACTTTCATGTGCTTTTATCACTCTGATCAGATACAAGTGGATTTTTTTTTATTACTTGAAAGCTGTTGCTGACAGGTATTTATAGCTGCAATCATCCACTCTTAACATTTGGACTGTAAAAATTGACCCTAGCCTGTCAACCATTAAGCAGCAATAATTATGTCTGAAGTTGTGAAAGTGAAGTGTGACAGCCATTTCATACCTAGTGCTTTAACAGGACTTATAACCTTCTGAATTAGTTTTATTCTTTAGTTGCCATGTTCAAGTCAAAAATATGGGTGTTTTTAGGGAGAAGTGTAAAGTTTGTATATGACCTAAAAAAGTGAATTTTTATTACATTGTCTTTGTGAAAGAGTATTATCATGCATTATCAGATAGATGTTAAGCTGCCAATCCACAAAAATATTGTGTTCTTTCATCTGTAAATACACCTGTAACGAGGATTTTTTTAAAACTAGATACAGCAACAATGCAAAATAAGCTCTTGCTACCACTATTGAGCAATAATAAACAAACTTTGTATGAAGTAAAAGGTGATATATTGATGGAAATATTTTTTTGAATTGCAAGAATCTAATAACCACATGATTTTGATCACAAGAGCAATATAAATAATATAATAAAAAGTACCAGTTTATAATGCCTTTGAGATCCAACTTATTTATTAAACTGTAAAATCTTTTTGGACCTGCTTGTAACTTGACAACACTTCTTCTTGTTCTACTGGTACCACTGCTGTGGTACATATTTCTCTTTTTTCCTTTTTGTTTCTGGGCACTAGAAAGAAGGAGGGAAATAGTGCCTCAGCCATTCATTTGCCGCCTTGGCTTGGCCTGACAATGAAACACTCCTTCAGGTACAGTTTCTGGAAGATCCCTCCCAAGACCTGCAGCAAGGTCTCCACCTGCAGCAGCTCTATAGGCCAGGCAATTAGTAACAGCTGTTATACAGCATGCAGATATATGATTAACTTCTCTTTCTCAAGTTCAATGGTTAAAAACTTCATCAGTATAGAAGAATGAAAATAATTCAATTGTTAACAAGGTGCTGCAAATCATTATGCAAAACCCAGACACACGTTCAGCTTGTTTGGTTTTAAATTATTTCCAACTAATATAGTTTATTTAGAGTGACTGACTCATACTGGGAGCTCTGCTAAGCATTTAAAATTCACTTCATTTTTAATGGATGAAATTATTTTCATAACTTGACATATCCTGTAAAGTTCTGTATTGACTTAATCATATATATAGATCTTGTTTACATTTCAAAAGTTAAATGGCACAGAATGACAGGAATATTATACACATCTAAAGCCAAATTTGGATTACCTGTGTATGTGGATGGCACCTCAACATGAAACTGAAAGTATTCAGAGACTACTTCTGTTAGCAGAAAAAAAACTTCACAGTGTTTCAGCAACAAAGAACTGATGTCTGAAAAGCACCTAGTCAAAAATCTAGACACGATGTCCTTAATTTAGTACTCAGGAACAGCAAAAAGAGAAGGTAAGTTATTTTTCTCATTTTCCCATAGAGAAAAATCCTTCAAACCGGAAAGTCCTACATTTTATTAGGGAATCTGCCCCTATAACAGAATAGAACAGACTTTTGAAAGAGTCATATATATTTGCCAGTAAACAATATTGTTACATTATTGATTTAGTCTAGCCACAATACCAGATACTTTCCTCTGAAAACTATGCACAAAGCATGAAAATTGAACTACAGTTTTTCTTGCACCTACTCAGGTGCAAACATATTTTCTCCATTATTCAGAAGACAACTCACTGGAGGTCGAAATCTGGGTACTACTTAGATGTCATTTAACTATGAGGGCAGGTTACAAATCAACCTTAAATTTTCCATAGAAGACAGTCAAGGATGAAAGTTGATATTTGAAAACTTACATTAGATACTTTTAATAGCAAAAATAAGAAGAAATATCTTTACAAAAACCTTCATGGCAATGATTTTGAGGTTTAAACAGACATGGAGAAAACAGAATAGAACAGACTTTTGAAAGGTTGTAGTATCTTTGTAAACAACATTACGGTAAGGGGTATCAATAGGCAGAGAAGTAGAAGATTGGAAAAAAGAGTAAGTGCTAAGAACTGAGCCAATAAAATTAGGCTGAATTAATTAATTTATCAAACTTACTGAGAGAGTTTAAAATGTTCAAAACTAATTGCAGCCATCACAGGCACATGACAGTACTGCAAGCTGAAGTCAACCTGTTTTATATATGTTTAATATCTATTCTCTCACCTTTTTTAAGACTCTATAGCTATTCCCAATATTGCGTGATACTCCCCAGAATATTGTATTGTTTGGTTTTGTAGAACTGATTTATTTTTAAACCTACCATAGGTTAGTTCCTAAGGCAGGAGTTACCTTTCCATTCAGAGCATAACACAGTAGATACCTGACTCATTACGAGCATTGCTGACTGATATGGCAATACCAGGAATATAAAAAAGACCTTTTTTCCCCTTGTTATCCATGGGTGAGCATATACTTTAGAAAGAGAACAATGTATGGAACGCTATTTAAAATCTTTAGAGTATTTTTCAGTCTGTGCTGTCAAAGCTGCTCCATTTTGTGCAAAACACCAGTATTCATTAAACCAAAGCCCAGGACCTACATCTCTCAGAATAATATGATCTCTACCAGGCTATAACACCGATCATCATTCTCTTTGGACCATAAAAATCAGTATGATGATGAATGGGAATCTAGGTGATTTATTTCTAGAATGCTTTTACATAAAATTGCTTTGAGACTGTTTTTAAAACAAAATATAAGATAGTTTGGCTAACTGAACAAAAAGACTTTCTATTTCGGGTAAATTCATTATCAGTATATATAGGAATGTTAGTTAAATTTCTGATTTTATTGAGTTCAATTTTATTGAGTAACTAAAGAAAGTTAGATCAGTAGATCACAGAAATATTTCACCAGATTTATAAGAATTAGCTACTTGAAATACTTGTCTTTTTAATTTCAGGAAATGTTTTTCATTTAGCTGAAAGACAGTAATGTTATTGTAAACTGCTGTGCAAAGAAACAGTATGCTGGTATTTGAAGAAGCAACTAATTTTCTATTTTCATTTAACACCAAAATTTAAAAATCCTTTTTCTACAGTGAAAACTGATTCACATACCTGGCAATTACCTGGAAAACCTCCTCCTCACTAATGTACCCATGAGCACACTTCATAAAACTCCAGTTTCTCTCTAATATAATTCTGTATTTGCAGCCTCATTTCCCCACTTTAAAAATCATTTTTCAGCAAATTATTAACATCAGGGAGCATTCTGTGAAAACCACGCTAGAAGCATCTGGACCATATGTGTGCATTTCTTAACACTGTTCTCCATAAGAGTACAAGACAGAGAGGTTAGTAAAATGCAAGAGAAACAGAAAATCAGAATAATTTCTAAAGGTTTCCTCACAGAAGGAAGCACGGTTTTTTTCTTGAGAGAAACCACTAACACTCATATCTGGTGTTCAGAATTCTAATACCATTCAGGAACCAGCATCTGACCTAACAACAGTCTTGGCCATTTCACACTGAAAGAAAAGATAAATTAATATGATGGTTTTCAAGTATACTACTAATCATCCTGAAATAATACCAGGTTCTAAATAAGTAAATAAATGAGTTTTAGGCAGGCTTTCAATTAAATAATTCAGGCATTCTGCCTGGCCAACATCACTATCCAGTATTCCAGTCTCAGATCTTTCTGCAAGTTTTGCCTCAGGAGATTTGGGGATAACTCAATTGCAAGTAAATTCCCTCCAGTGAAGGAGAAGTTACGTATATGTAAATCATTCTCTTCTCACTAAAGGAGAAGTTCAGCTGCTCTACAGCACTTCCATCTCCCCCACCTCAGACAACAGAGTCCTCAGTTTGGGACAGGTGACAAAGATTCAGCAATACAAAAAAATGATTAAGCAAGGCAGGGGCCCATCAAAGAAAACAACCTCCAAAAGCAAACCGAGTCTGCAACAATGTTCATCAAAACAAGTACCAGCAACACAACAGGATCCAGAGTAACCCCCTACCTTTGACATATACCGGTTTATTTTCTTTAGCTGTTCCTGACAACTTCAGCCTTTTGTCATCTCTTCTACCAAAAGCTGGGAATTTGCTAGAGTCCACAGCTCTCTACAGAAGGCTTTTCTTGGGTTAAAAGCCATCTTTAAATACTTTTACTTTCCTAAGGACCAGGTCTGTTCTAAATGGGTGGAATGTGTGTATGGAAATAGACTAATTTTTACATACTGCCTTGATAAAAAGTTCCAAGAACAATAATATGAAAAGTTCCTACAAATAGTGCAGGTCTATCTTGAAGAAAATGACAAATCTAGATTTCTCTTTCCTAACTGTGTGGAGGTGGGAGGAGAGTATTTACAAAACACCTGTGAACTTGGGAGAAAGCTAGTATGGACACACATTCACACACTTTATTGTGGACATGAATCTATTTAAGTACACAACACAACCTGCTGGGGAGCTGGATATACTCATCAGTTTATCAGACCTGGGGATAAGCAATGTCCGCTCCAGGAAAGGTTTGAACCAATTGGTAATCTTGGTGGGCACCCTAGCAAAGATATCCCTGTTAAAGTAACTAAGTCTTTTTTATTAGTCCTAATGTTCTTTATCTTCACTCTAATAATTGTCACCACTTTCATCTTACTTGATAGTGTGAGGCACCTCAGATTTTTCACTGCGACACTCGTAAGCACAGTACTTGTTATATGGGGGTTTTATATTTTACCCTATCATTTCACAGATGCCACCTTGGAATTTTAATGCCAGCTAGTGGGTTTGCTTTTGATACAACATATACTCACACTTGAGTTTTGAGTCAATTTTTCTCTACAAAATGAGTGGTAATGAATGTGAAAGAGGAAGAGAAAGTAGCAACATCTGTATTCATTAAACAGACAAACTCGTGAATTCTACTAACAGTTAATAGATAAGAAAAAGTTAAATACTGAAGTAAAGACAAAACGGAGAATAAGAACTGAAAGAAATTAAGTTACTCTAATGGAAAAGGGGGTGGGGATCAGGGAAAGACCCTCACTTTACCATACAGAATTCGAATAATTTGGAAAGTTTTTTCTGTATTCAGATCACTCAAATGGATGCACAGGGTCTAAATTATCTGCATCTATATGCGCAATACAGAAAAAGACTGAATAAGTGACTTGTAAAAAAGTAATGTCTGTATTAAGGGCTATGCAAGCTGCTACAGGATGAGAAATTTGCTCCATTCTAATCAGTGTGGATTTCACTGTTGTAGTAAAAATGAGCAAGATAAAAAGAAAGACAATGTTGTAGCCTGTGCTAATCATAGAAATATAAAGGCTATGAATAAATAATAGAGGGGAAAATGAGAAATGAAATACAGAATAAAGGCCTTGATGGTGAAATGAAAAATGTGTCTCAAAATGAAGGAGTGAATCTTTGTAAAAGAAAATGGAGCCATGTTGAGCATGTTCATTATTTACAGCAGTTTAGACTTCCTGACTGATTTTATCTTGAGGTTCCAGTGCAGAAGTGCTTGTGTCAAACTTCCTCTCCAGGTTCTGAACAGCACACAGTGTGCGCATCCCGAACAACCCCTCCTACCATGACATCCAAGAGAACAGACAGCTTGGGCATTCTGATTTTTGAAGTAACAAGTTTATAAGGGAGGTGAAACGGTAGAACAGCAACAGAAAAGATAAAAAATCATCAATGAAAGAAATTAAATGATGAATTTAGCTGTGACAGAGGAGTACTAGATCCAACAGAAATCTCCTTTGTACAAAAGTCCTTTATACTTATCCCAGCAGACTGCTGAAAAGGCAGACAAACAGATTATGGAAACCAAAAATTTCATTTCTAGAGTCACCAGGCCATTCAAAAATGATTCAGTTTGCAATGTGGAAGCCCACTTCACTGTGTGAAGTAATGATTTCAACTTTTCCTTTTTACACTGAGAAGGCTGACAAGAAACATTTACTCTCAAACATCCCCTCATAATCACATCCAAAAATACAGTAAAACCACAAGAACTCGCCCAGTAGAATTACACTCTCACATGGAAGGGAAGAGAAGCCTAGCTGCCTACAAGCTGAGTTTTATTAATGCTTGCAGCATCATATCAGACATCGAAATTCTGCAATCAAGATCAATAAAATCAGTATTGTTGAGTTGGGGTATTTTACTGCCAACAAGTTAATATTTCTTCTTCCACCTCTGTGCTATTCTTCATCTGGATTTTAAAGCATAGCATCAATAGAAATTTTCATTCCACTCATGTTTCCAGAAGATTGTTATCCTAGGTAGTCTGTTTTATGAAACAATTTCTGTTATAAAAATATGTAACAATTTTCAGCCTTTTGTATTGGAAATCATGTTGTGTTGTATTTTAATGATGTTAGAAGACATTTGTATTCAATCTATATAGGATTAGGTACTGCTGTCTTCTTGATGCCTTTGTAAACAGTCCCATCTTTAATTTTCTCATGAGCCACAATTGATTTTGGTACTTTGTCAGTATCTCCTATGAGGTTTTTGTAACACTATTCATGGAATTAATTTTTAGGAATCTATTTAGAACTAAGTATACCAAACAAGCATGGAAGGAAATGCCCATTGTAGCAGAAGTCCAGATTTTTCTATCATGGTATTTTCCTCATGTCAAAACTACATGACAAATTCTAATATTATTTAAAATCCAATTTGCATAATATCCAGGGTGGGTTTTTATCATTCTGTAACGTATTTGGCCTGTTTTACAGAACCAATTGAATACAAGTGTAGGCACTGTTATAGACGCTGTGACAAATTGGAGGAACCAATTTGTATATAAAAAATTTAATTTATTAGTAAGCAAATCAGCAAGCCATAAAAGAGCAAAACAGCGCGCTGGGCGGCCAGGGAGACAGTGCTTCACCAAAGGCTCGCACCCAAAACGGGGAAGGGCTCCTTTATTTCTACAGTTTCTGGTTCTTATCTCTGTGTCAGCTGGTATCCTCTGCGTTGTGTGCGTGCCTGCGCCGGCAGTTGCTAGGTGGTCGTAATCTCCCTCTTTGGGGGTCGCTGGGATGAAGGCCTGAAGTCTTGCTCAGCCATCCTCTAGGAAGTCTCACCCCTGTTCTTGTGAAATCTCTCTCTTTATCATCAGCACCCAGTTGTTTATTTTACTGGATACCCATGGTTTTAAATTACCCAAGATTGTCTCCACTCCCTACATGCTTTTAGATAACGGAAGAATGTCTCAACTCCTACATGCAATTTCATGAACAAAGTTAACCCGTTCATTACAGGCACCAATTTTATTTTCATGACCACTGGTATTTTCCTCAAAAACTACTGTACATAGTTTACATTCTTTAAACAGTTTGAACTCTGCAAATTTCTGTTCATTTTCCCTTCTAAGTTTACTAATGACACACCTGCCCACTGTACTCAGTTAAGCTTACTTTAAAGTGTTTCTTATTTTATGCAGACATCTATTCCATTCAAACTACTACCTGTATTAATACACAGATTCTTCTAAGTCCTGCTTTATCTCAGCTGCAATAGTCTCATTCATTTCCTAAACTACAGCTAATTTCAAACTAAAAATGCCTTTCCATGATAGTCCGTTTCCAACCTCATTAGAGTATCTTCAGTGAGAAAATGATAGTGAGGGGGAAACTGAAATATAGAATGGTATAATGTGGCCATGAGAAATGAAGAGAATCAGCACTGTAAGAAAGATGTAGAACTGTCAAAACTGTTCATAGTTCTAAAGATCTCTGGCTAAAAAGTGCCTAGCACAGGTATCTGTAAAGATGGAAGGAGGGAGCTGACTCAGCAAAAAATTATCTGTTACATAGCAAGAAAAATCACAAATTATAGAGTGAAATGTGGTGTCAGAAAATTATTTAAAAAATTAATAATCCAGTATTCATTGTAATAGAACAGAAGAGCTGAAAACACCCTTTAATGCTTTCAAAGCATAGTAATACTGCACTGCAGATTCATTTCATGTCAGTAATGAGTTGCCAAAGAAACAAGCATATGTTGTATAGAGAGTACAGAAAAGAGAAAAGCCACTTTCTGAAGAAACTAGGAATTTGCCATGACTCTACAACATAAAAAAATGATAGCAGACATCCCCTCCATATTCATGAAATAACATCTCTAGGACTACCTGAAATAAGACATGAGTAAATCTGCAAATTCCTCACAGAAATTGTTTATGAAGAAGTAATAGCTGCTCTATACAGTCTTTAGACTTCAAAAGTAGCAGGAAAACAAACTAAACCTTGTATTTGCAAAGAAGCTTTCCCAGGCTATTAATAAGACATTAGCTCCAATGAAGGACTTGAAAACATCAATGAGCATTACATTCTGTTTCCTTTCCCTTGTTGAAGTAAATGGAGGTGTTATACAGCAATGGGAGGATACTTAACACTAGCAACCTTAATTGTTGCATCAGACTATTTGGCACCTTAGAGTTTCAGAATAATTTACCAACATTAATGTAGCCATGCAACACCCTTCTGAAGTAAGTGTTAGTAGTATTTACTTTAATGAACGGAAGACTCATTAAAGGCAGATGACACTCCCAAAACTCAGCAGTCAGACAGCATTATTAATAAAAGATAACATAGCTCTCTATCTAAACAGGGATCATTAAAGTTCCCTTCTTGCTAACATAATAATCACCTTGATATGCTAAATGAAATAAAACCATTCAGTAAGTCAATATAGCCACAAGGAAAAGATTTGGATCAAAAATACCTAGTGAGCAAAGTACTTGTGAATCCTCTTTTGACTGCCATCGGTTCAAGACTATATGACAACATGAATTTAAGTAAACCCAAATGTAAAATACTTACCAAGAGTTACTGAGATTCTCACATGTGTAAAAAGGCAAATATGATGCAGTATGAGGACAACTAAGCAACTCTATTATGACACTGAGAATACCATCTATCAAGCAGCCAAAGTCAATCATTGCTCTTTCTCCTCTCCTCACCTGCATGCTATTTGCCCATCCACTTCACCATCCACTTCTATCAGCCTATGCCAGTGCCTCATAAATCAGACAGTGAAACTGATCCAGCTTTATTTTTTAGGAAAACAAAAAACTCCACATGTTCCAGACATAAGAGACTGGGGATGGGAGCTGACATGGTTACTTTTTGGTTGGACCAGCTCTTTTGCTCAGCTCACTATTCAAGCTTGCTAGTACTCTCTCTTAGACAACACAGGTGCAGAAATGAGAAACATGATCAGACAGAACCACATCAAGTATCTCACCACAGCCTCTCACCTGTCCCCCAGCTCCCACGTCCGAAGCACACTGCCTTTTGGTTATATTCACTGAGAAAAACTAGAACCACAATCAACTCCATTTGGGCAGTTCCAGCAGCACAAAGAGCTCTGAATTGGCCACATCTTCATTCTTGGGCAAACACTCTGGAGTGTATCCGCCACTTAAGCAACACCCCCATCCCTGAGTGGGGTATATAAGCCAAGCAATTGCATGACTGGATACAGCTATGCTGCTCTGATTCACCTGCCTACATTTACTCTGAAGCCAATTAAGAGAAAACACTGATGACTGTTCATCTTACACCTTGCTGTGAGATTTGGGTTCTTTTTGTGTAGATCAAATCTCTGTACCCATCAAAGAGAATCAAGCTGAACTCCTCTAAACACAGGTACTAACAGTAAGGAAGTAAGAAATTCTTTTGTGATGTATATGACTTCAGTCATCACTGAGCATCCTAAAATCCCTTTTTTCCACTTTTTCCTTGAGGCTAGAGAATCACAGGATGAATTCACATGTGGGAGAAGAACTGAGAGAAACTTTTCAGTCACGGAGAGTTGCTTAAGACTTTATCTGCACAAGATCTGTACAAGGCCCCTGAAGTTAAAAAAGCAGACAACCACATCCTGAAACATCTAACCATTACCTAAAAATTGGATCCTAAAGATTGCTTAAGTGAACTCTAGAGTCAAGCCAGTGTTCAAAAGTGTCTCAGAGATGGAACTACAAACTTTTTTCTATTTGTTAGCACAGCCATAAACATGACCCACTGAGTTATACTGCAGAATGTGAGCGTCATCAAATCAAATAATTTTGGCTATTTCATAAAGTTAATACAAAATAATACTACTACCTACACACACTGCTCTGTAGTAAATACAGCATAGTTTAGAAACAGAACTTCTGAAACATGATCTAAGGCTGTAAATCACAGAGGTAAATTGTGCCTGATTTCTGTATTATTTCAAACAGTTAAAGCAGTCACACAGCAGTGCAGTTATTGGCAATAACATTCAGAAATTGTCACTCAAAGGTAGTGATTTTAGAAGTGGAACTTTCAGATGCACTTTTGTTATGAATATAACATCCTCTATCAGTGAACAACCTCTAAACTGGAGGCTTGGGGACGGAAAAAGGATAAAGGTCATGAACAATAATATGAAAAATTGTAAAAATGTATAAGAAGGTTGTTAGGATAGCTACATGAACTGTACCTCTAATAGTTGATTAGAGTCAAAAGCACATTGAGGAAGAGAAAAATTCATTTCTTATACAATATGGCCATAGAAATATGCCACAAAGCAGACAGACATAAAGCCAAATTTTCTACTGGGTAATACAGGAAATGCCTTTACTTCTACTTTCACCAGCTGTGTTCTGTAGCAATTTCCTACAAGATAAAGGTCCTTGAAAATGTACAGAAAATAAACACTAGAAAAACTTGCTTCAGCCTTCAGGGGTATATTCAGAAACCTCCTTCTAAAGGTGCTGCAGCCGATTAGAAGCTTCAGAAAGAAACCCAGCAATCCACCAGCTGCTCCCTCAACCAGTTAACCCCTTTGCCTTGCTTCAAATATTGCCATAATTATTTTAGACATATAGTCAAGTGTAGACAGATGCATACCCAGCTCTAATTTAATTTATTTCACTATCTCATGCATGTGTATAATCTGTAATTTAAATCAATAAACATTTATTAAACAGATTGTCTATTGAGTCACAGATGCTCTTGCTGCAGTTCATTACACTGACTCATGTTCCAGAGTGCCAGTGAGGGCTGAAAGGATAAGGTACTTCAAAGTACGTGATAAATGTCTAATGACTCCAGCTCTACAAGGAGGAAAGGGGAAAAAAAAGGTATTACAGTCTCAAAACTTAAGTTTAGCACTATTAGTAAGAAATGGGACTGGAAGTCCAAGCTGGAGTCCTGTCATACTTGGTATTAATTGAAAAAGAATCTAGAACAATAAACACAGCACTGCAAGATCAAAACAAAACTACAAGAACAATCCACAAAACCTCAAAAAATGGAGATGTTGCCCTGAAACTGTAAATGTACATCTACATTGCTAGTTACTGAGAGGTTTGGCAACATAGAAATGTCATATACAAACTTCAGATGTATCAGAAGAGTTCATCATCTACATTCATCACATTAAAGTTTAACATGAAACCTAATGACTTCTTTAAGATGACTACTTTTGCAAATACAAAGGAAATGAACCTTAGACTAAATAGAGTATTTAAATTTCCTGTAATTAATAAAACCAGACAGAAAAACCATAGAAACAAGCCCAGCAGATTAGAGATGTAAAAATATAATTATGTCCAAGTCCATTTTTTAACTAGCAGCTGACAATTATTGATTGAGGTGACTCAGAATACCAGAAAAATTACTATCTTCCATTGCATATGAATAACAGTGTCTGCAAAAGTAACTAGGGAGAGTTCAAAATAAACTGTATTTAAATAATAATTTTAAAAAATGAAATTCCTTTAGGGCACCAGTTATACCTTGGGGCCACAACATGCACAATTGGTTCATTGCTCTTTTACAGAAGTGCATGTTCTAGATGTTCCGGGACATATATTTTTCTGGTAAAAGATGGACAAGTTTTGCCTACAACATGGCATTTAATCTTTAGGAAAGAAGTAGCTTTCCAGAGTCCCCGGTGCTTTTGTCCAGATGGTGTTTCAGGTAAATATCCTATGGAGGTTAGAAAGATATTCATCTGCCAATTATTTGGATTACTATTTATGAGTCCCAAAATCATTGCAACAGAAAACTGGCCAATTAAGCCACTCAGAAGAGAAAGGAGTGCCCACCATACAGAGGCCAACAGTTTATTTAACATTGCTATGCAGAACCAGTTCTCTTTCTCTGAAAATAATTACTCAGATTAAGCTTTGCATCAATAGGCAAGGCTCAGAACTCACAAACTGAGATCTTGCAGTGAGAATTTCACAAGGAAAAATGGCACAAGTTAGACATCCAAAATGTGCAAACTACTGGAAGTAGCAAGCCTGAAGGAATTACCTGAACCTTTAGCCTAGCAGAGTAAGGGTTGGAGCCCCAGAAGAGAGTCTGCTCCTACGTTTTCACAAGACAGCCAACAGAGCATGTCCCAGCACTCTGCACTCCTGACAGGTGAAGTTTGGCAGATGGGGAGCAGGAAAGGTGATGAAGAGGGTTTTGCTAAACTGCTATCCCTTGAGCTCAGACCAAATTCATAGTTCCCGGGCTAAGCCCTTTCCTCTCCACTGGGTACAAAATATTGCTATTTTTTCCCCCATTGTTCCTTTCCTCTCTAAATGGGCTTAGATTTTTTTATTTTGTCAGTAGGGTTCTTCTAAGTGGAAAAGCACTCTCAAAGCCCACTCTCAGGAAGAGTGTGAATTGATTGTGGGTTACAGATTTTTTTTAAAAACAACCCACAAACCAACAAAAAAAAAATATCAACAAACCCCACAAATATCAGTAACATGTTTCCACAGAAAAAATACTGAGGTCCTTGTATACTTAAATATAAAGTGCTACATTTCAGATTCTCAATGCTTGTGACAAACATAAATCTTCACAAATTTAGATAGTGTGACATAATTATAAATAAAGGTATTAGCTGGTCCTTGAGGATAGGCCATTAGTCCATTCATTTTGCATATTTAAATTGTATTCAACCATCCAGCTAAGTTATTGGACTCAAGTGCATCATAAAATATAGTTTGTGCAGTGTCATTAAAATACAGCAAACAGAAGAAATCATTCTTTGCACGGATCCTAAACAAACAGAGAAATAAAATACTCTTCTGCCTCTATACAAATGTTTCTTAACTGTTCAACAGCTGCAGCACTTTAGTGGGAGCTGCTTTGAATTTGAAATCTAACATTTTTCTAGCCCCTGCTCCCAGAAGTGCCTTCAGGTAATCTGGAAAGGCAACGAGGGACATACAGTCTCTATCTTGAAGACTGCTAATTTGCCCACACACAGGAGCTGTATTGCTCACTTACCTGTGTGAAATACACAGTGTGCTAGGTACTTTGTGAGGATTCCCTACTGCAAACAAGCCTAATTTAATCTAAGCAAGATTACACACTCCTTTGTTAAAAAGCATACCTACACACTTCAGCAGCATACAGCACAGACAGCCTGCAGCTATCTCGAACAAAGGTGGCACATCCACATGACATTACAAAGAGCTATTAATCAGCCCAACCTAAAAGGGGTATAGCTGCAACAACTTCATTGCAATGCAGCTGTGACATAGCGGTACTGCTTCAATTTCTGAAATTAGCATGGGCAGGTCTGTGCAGACACATGCTCTAAAGTCGTCTATAAATGACTTAGCATAAAGAGAGCACTTAGAACAAATTACATAGATGAATGTACAGCTTACTTTTTACTTTTGCAGGAATTCCCCTTTGTAGCTAAGTCCCGTTATTCCACAGGGCATATTTAAATCCTGACTTGGATTAAACAGCCATGAAATTGAGTGCAGGAATCTGAAAGGTGTATCACCAACAAAGACTAATGTCATGTGGACAAAGAACTGAGAGATTCTAGCATTTCTCATGCTTTAGAGGATTTGGGTAGTTGTTTCCTCTCCCTCTCCCCTCAAAATCAGTAACACAATAACAGCCTAACAGCTTTTAAGCATAGGTTCCTTTGCTGTCTAAATCTAATTCAGGTGGTTTAATCCCAAATGAAGACAGTAAATTGACAAGGATTTTCTGATAATTCCACATTTGCTTCCATTTTATTGTTTGAGCACAACTCTGTGTCAGAAGACAGAGTTTAGAAGCTGTCCACATAGTGGGAAGAACACAAATTGTAATTTACAAAGGACTTCATGCAACACAGAGGGACACAATAATGAGAAGGAATTCTCACAGCTACATAACCAAGAGAAATCTGTTAAACAACACTATCAAGGAAGATCTTTGAAAGCTAAGTGGGAACTTGAGAAGAAACAAAGACTAAATTCAAGGATTTTAATTTCATTTGAGAAACTCTGCTGATTCATTCTTTTTTACATGAAAAATATGACAAAATGTCTCATGCCTTTATCAATAAGATAAATCAAGATAGTATGTGAGTTATACATCTCTTCAGAGTAGTTGGTTGTAGTTTATTTATATGCTCTGGAAAGGAAAACTGACTAGTTGCCTTGGATGCATGATGAATACACTTTTTAAAAGATTTGTGCAGTCTTCCCAAGAGTAGTCATAGTAAAGCAGGGACCCACATATTGAGCAATGCTCAGAACACGGAATTTGCTGCTCAGGTTGAAAAAAATTATAGGAATAATATTGCCTAAAATACTTTCTATTTCATGTTGCAACCTCTAAGAACCAAATCCCATCCAAGTGAAAACACCAACAACACAGGAACCTTGAGAGTACAACTAACAAGTCTGAGCCCAAACAGAAATTATTGGAAGTTCCTTCTATTTGACTTTAAAAGTAATTGATAATTAATTAATTAATTAATTAATTAATTAATTAATAATTTCAATATTAAAGTAGAATATTACATGTCCAGGGAGGTTGTGGCTGTTCCCTGGAAGTGTTCAAGGCCAGAGTAGATGGAGCTCTGAGAAACCTTGTCTAGTGAGGAGTGTCCCTGTCCATAGCAGAGGCTTGGAACTAGATAATCTGTCAGGTCCCTTCCAAGCCAAACCATTCTGTGATTCTATCTGTTCCTATAAATTTAATAGCACATCTGTAAAATTAATTACACAAATAGCAGCCAAGAGATCTTAAAAAGAAAAAGCATAATCCAGATGATGACACTGCATTACATGTCGTGCAAGTAACATTGACATTCAATACTAAACACCTAACCTGTTCTTTTATTTATTTTCTGATAAAATAGATAATAGTAAACACAGGCATACAGTACTAGAAGACAAATACACCAAAGGCAAATGTGAACTGAGCAGAACTTAATATTGAAATTCAGAGGTTTTAATCAAGAAAAATCTTCCTAGAACAGAATTTCCTTTCTCATTGTGAAATATTTAAATAGGATTGAAGTTTTTCAAGTGACCTGGTTACCACAAGGCTATTCAGGCCTGCCACTTGAGGGAAAATGTTATTACCCTTGGGAACTGGAGTAATTACAATCCATTTGCTGTGTTGATTGGCCAGCGACCTCTTCTTCAACTTCTGAATTTGCAATATAGAGAAAGTTCCAAATGAAGGCCCATAAAGTAATCTGATATTTTGAAGAAATGCAGCCACAACACTGCTGAAAACATAATCTAATATCCATTTGAATTTTTATAAGCCCTGCTATTTCCCTCTTTTGCTTTCACCTACTGTGACCCTTTAGGAGACAAAGCTTCAGTGTCACCTGAAAGAGTGAAGAATATTGTTAAGAGTAGTTAGACTACTCATATGAGGACTAAGAACTAATTTCAAAGTTAAACTGTGTGGTTGTGGTCTCACACCATTCTGCACCATTGTATCACATTTCATTTCAGTTTCACCACTGCACCGTATGTTTATGTGGAGTGACTGTTGTTTGACAGCTTCATAAATATAGCAAGAAGTACCATTTCATTGATAACATATTTAAAAACAAAGACGCAAATCATTCAAAAATAAACTCTTGGAAGCTGCAAATGTTTATGCTTGATTTATTACTTAACCATATCTGGAATAATGAACTTTCTCTCTATTGTTTGCTGTGTTCTAGATTCTTGTCTGAACCCTTTTCAGAAGGAAATCTGCATTTGAGCTGACAATTTCTGTGTCAGGTTCCATTCAACTGCAAATTGCCCCAGCTGAATTACATAAAACACTGAAAGAGACTTTAAAGCAAACTTCTGTCCTTAACTCTGGCAATGCTGCTGAGTTTGACTGTAATTACTGCTACATCAGCACTTCATTTACAATCCCCTAATGCCCTGTGTCTATTTCTATCAACAAATTATGGATTACCAACCCAGTTGGTTGCTGTCAAATATATGTTGTCTGCCTAGTGTTCAGACTAACAGCCTGCAAATAATTGACTGGAATTATATCATAACAATAAAACACCCATAGGAAAAAAGGAAAATGAGCAAAAATGGGAAAACCTAAAGTGAATGGTATGCATAGATGATCTCAGCAATTTTTTCTTCTTATGCAACAAAGTATATTTGAATCAAGACCAGAGAATGTGGAAGGTGAGTAATGTTTAACCTACCCTTTTATAGCAGATAGATATAGGACACAATGTTGTAGAGTTGCAGCTACCTAAAGCAGGAAAATCAACTTTGTGGAATTGTGATTAGTTGATGGAGTTCAGTGACACAATCATAGGAACAAAAATACCTTGATGTCATGACAGTAACTATTTCTGATAAGTTTCCTAAAAAAGAAAAAGGTCTTTAAATAAAGTTGTTTAAGAGTTGAACTTTTTCTGTTAGACATTTATTTACATTTCTTACTCTATTTTGGTAAATGCTTCACACTGAATTTAGTTATTAAAGAATTTTGTTTGCTTTTTCTTTCAAATTTTGGAGTTACAGAAATCCATGGAAGTTTGCATGTGCAGAGATAATTTTGGACATCATTAAAACTGCAAATTATACACCTGTATTCTTTTGGACTCACAAACAATGATTAAAAAGAGGATTCTAAGAGAAATCATACAGAAGTAGGGGTTTATGAGGAGAAACATATGATACATATCTAGTCAGTTTTATATAATGTTCCTGGTCTGTATGAGAAATTGTAAAACTGCAGGTAAATATCCAGCTGATAATATAGACAACAGTACAGTGTATCGAGACTCATAAAATAAACTTTAGTTCAGGATGTATCAAAAGAGGATTGGCCAAGACACCCAGGGAGGTGATTCTACCCCTTTACTCTGCTCTTCATAGACCCCACCTGGACTACTGTGTCCAGGTCTGGAGTTCTCAGCCAAGAAAAACGTGGACCTGTTGGAGTGGGTCCAGAGAAGGGCCATGGTCAGAGGGCTGGAGCACCTCTCCTGTGAAGACAGGCTGAGGGAACTGGTCTCTCGTAGCCTCCCCCAGGTGGGCCTTCCATTCTGCTATCCATTCTGGGACTGGGTTAGGGACTCCAAGAGTGGGATGAGGAGCATTGTTTCCAGTGTGTCAGTGGCTGACAGCCACTCCAGGGCTGTCCTAGAAGCTCTAGTGGTCTGGGGATTGTGAGCAGTGCACCATCCCACCTTGGCAGAACTTGCCTTGCCCTCCCCCAGCCCCCCATATTTTAGTTGTTTTGAAGCAGTAATAATTTTTTCCAGTCTCTCACATCCCTTCCAATCCAAGCCATTCTATGATTCTAAGTACTTAAGCTACTGAAACCAGAAATTGGATTAATATGTGAGAGGAAGTATCAGCATTGTTGCTCTCTTTCCCTAAGCATTTGCTGCAAACACAGGATGCCAGACTAGATGAACATCTGACCTGACCTGAGACCACCCTTCTTATGTTGCTATTAGTAGGCATAGCATTCCAGATAGTGTCACTGACTACAAAAATCCATCAAAGACATACTGAGAATTAACCAACATGCAGAGGACACATAGGGACAAAACTTCAGTGTATCTGACTGAACTGCTGCAATTTTCTTGCTATCAAAATTGCCATGTTGATTTATATCTAGCCTTACAGATCTGTTTGACCACGTCTATTTCACTATGCTATTATGATAGCTTTTGATAAATAATGAACACGGTGGACTACAGACTATTAATATTAATGGAAGTGTAACCTTTAATTTTAGGGGTAAATCTATTTGCCATGCATAATAAAATCTGAAAATAAATTTTTAATTAAAAAAATACTTTTCTAGCATCTTCACATATTCATAAGCATGTCTTCAGAGGCCATTTAGTAAGTTGCCTTAGCTGCACAATATTTTTTTTTTTCACTACTACTTCTTGCTTCTGAATTTGTGTTACAAATTCTGGTAACAAGGTTTTTTCTGAAATTGTATTTCTTAAAAGCAAGAAAATTACCTGGAAATAAAGAACTTCCCCAAAACAGTCTCTATTTTTAGAACTCAATTTACAAGAGAGTATTTATAGTTCTCTTAATTAAGCAAGGAGCATACTCAGACAAATAATGATTATAGAAAAGTCTTTTGTAGAGTGACTTTCAGAACATACAATGGCACATGATAATGAAGAGCATCTTACTGGAAATATATTCTGGTTTTGTATTTGTAGAGAACAAAACATAATAAGAACCTAGAAAATGGATACAAGCTTCCAGGACATAGCTGAATATGCGTAAAGATCACTCAGACCTATTTAATGAGATTTTTTTCTTAATTTGAAACTGTTTCCCTGTTGTTTCCTTGTTTGCACCTGGAGAAGTAACTGCTAAAGATAGATTGAAAATATCAGTTTACTACTTGAGAAGAACCATTTGTTAAGATCTAGTATCAGCAAATGGCGTAAGAGAGCTGTGCCACCTCTTGACAGACCTGACAAAAGCAGCATGTGGGATGCTGAAGAGATAAGAGATTGCGGCTGTTCTAAATGTTGGTGTGATGTAAGCTGATTCTTTACCACATGGATCACCTTCTTCAGGTTTACAAGTGTGCAATTTAGGATTTAATAAATTTGGTTAAGAATGATCAAAAGATCCTTATCTATGACCCTCAGAAAAAACAACTGCCCAACTAATTCTCAGATAGAATTCTGTAAGCTGACAATGTGTTGCCACTTTCCTAGCCACTAGGGCACAAAAGATGACAAGATGGTTAGTTTCTAAGGTATACAGCAGCTTCTGAAAGGTACTGCATCCCAGCTTAGCAGCTATTTAAAGAATTTCGCAATTCCTGTCAAGCTTCCCATTGCAAGGAGAGGATATGACAAGCTAGGAGTCCCTCCTCTTGCTACAGAATATCAGGCTTGATCTTGTGGCACTACAGAAGAATTCTTACCTCCTTGAAAATGCTGACATCATTTTTACAGGGTCTGTGCCCTCTCCAGTACTGGCTAGTAATGATACTTGGTAAATTCTTTTCCCAACAGAGGACAAAACGGTGTCACAAGTGAAACAGCACTGCCCAGTTGGGGAGACTACATGCAGATCCTCCTGAAATACTTTTGTATACTTTAGGCTTTGTACTCAACTTCAAAATTACAGTGATCAACACACATGAAATCGAAACATGCAGCTCCTTACTGGAGCTCGACTGGTATACGACACAGTAGCAACTAACTGCTTTGCATCTCTAAGTAATTCCAGTTTTATCTTGTAAGAAGACTCTTGGAGGAGAGGTAATAAAAAGAGGGAGGAAAATGAACGCAGGAAGTAATGGAATATAAAGAGAGAGAACTGTCCTCATAACGGTAGAGTACTTGGAGCAGTATTTCACCTGAAGGAAAGTAACTAGCTCGTTGTCAGTGAACAATTTGCTTTCATTGATCTCTTGGTTAAATATTGAAGACATTTGTCTGCAGGGTACAATGAATGAGAATAAATTCCTTAATCACCTTACTTTTTGTGCCTGAGGTTGTAAATCAACATGTGTTGCAAGTGGAAAACTGGCAAGATTTTTAAGAATGCTCTACCACTGCCAGCAGTGTCTTCCAATTGCCCATGTAACAAACTTTTCATAATAGTACCCCTTCTTGTCTGGTCTTTATTTCTTTTATAAAGCAATATTAAAATAATAAAAAATATTTTAAAANAATATCCTATGTAGTTTTGTGGTCATATAACATGCATATGTTGGAGCACACGTAACACCAAATACTATGTTAATCTTTAGTGTTCCATCTTGCTAGCTGTTCTACAAAAGATATAATTAAAAATATATTAATCTAACTCATAAAATTTAGCTTCTTCTTGTCCTCACTAAATTACCTGAGTCAGTTAAGCACACATGAGCCACAGGCTCACATTAGAAGCCCATTTAGTTCAGTATCCAGTTCAATAGTGGCCAAAAATGAATGTTTGAGCAATAGCAGAACCAGATAAGTATCTGTAAAGCAACTTCACAGATTCTGATAATTTTGGTTCACAGACTTAGTGAGACAGCTACAGTTAATTTGTATTTAGAAATCTCAAAGGTTAACTGGGTTCATTTTAACTCCATGTGGCTCTTTGCCTCTCTTTGGCTCTTTGACAAGAGCTCTGCTGCTTGGCTGTAAACTAATCACCTTCTCAGCCCACTCCTTATTTTGCATCTTCTGCTGTCTTCATGTGATGTCCCTTACTTGTTTTAAGAACCTTGCTTTTATGAAATGTTCTTCATTGCTTCCCAGGTAGTCTAGATGAATATGCTACTGGTTATTTTTACTTATTCTTCGCATTTAAAGGATTATTACATTTGTGGTACCAGTTTAGGATGTTTTTAAGGTCTACTTCTGCTCTAAAGAAAGCCCACAATTGTTGTCAAGAGATTTCATGTTCTTTGTTCTGCCAGTAGGACCAGTTTTCAATGTTTGCAATTTATACACTTAAAAAAGTAGTGGAGGGGATGTTTCCAAAAGCCAACATTACAAGTAATCTAGCATTTAAAAGCCAAGTTGGATTCCTGTATTCTCAGCCATGCTTGGTTTTGTTGGCGCATTAGTACTTTCAGTCAAATCTGGGCACTCCACACCTACCTTGAAGAAGCTAAAATAAGTAATATTTTTCAAGTCTTACTGGCAGCAATGTAAAAACTGTACAAAACAATTTGAAACTGTGATGGAGTAGGGTTACTTCACAGACATTCAATTCTTTGGTGTCTGATTTATGGAGAAGTCCTTGTGACTGTGAGGATGTTTTCCCCAGAGAAAACTGAAGGAGAGGTCTTTATTCAGATCTATGTGCTCCATGAACATGTTTAGCTATTAGAACACATATACCTATGAAAAGTATATTGTCTTGCAAACTAAAGCCTGCTTTGTTTTCAGAAACTAAAGTCTTCTACTTGACTTCCTCACTTCTCTCCAGATCTTGAACACTCCTACAGACAAGGCTGCTACTGATGATCACCTCCTTGATCAATTTTTCTTTGTCAGGGAATAGCAGATCCAAGAGATCCGAGGTGTCTACACTCAATTCCTCATGTTAATTGAATAGTCTGTAAAAAAAACACCAATGAACATGTCACACTTAATTGCTTCTCCTGGATCCTGCTCCCCAAGGCCCTATTTTTCATTCCATAGAGAATCTCCATACGTTCAAGCTGCTGCTTCGTGTACAAGGATGTCTCTCCTCATCTTCCCAGTCTGCCATTCCTAAAGTGCTTGTCTCTATGCATCACCAAAAGCCAGTCATCCAGTCATCCCACTGTGTCTGTTACCCCAACAGTGCTATACTTCAGTGTCTGCACAGGGAGCTCTAACTCCTGCTTGTTCCCTGGCAAGTGTACTTTGATCTACAAGCACTTGAGATGAGCCTTGAGGTATGCCTCATCTTTCCTGAGGACTCTCACTCCCATCATTTGCTTCACACACTTGCCACCCCAACCTCCATTCCCTCACTTAGGTGCTACCTATTACAGTCATCCCCCAGTAGGAATTATCAGAAAAAAATTTAATTATTCTGCATATTTACTAGTGTTTCTAGAACACAAACACACCAAACTTGAATTATATAAAGTTGAATTATGGAAAGGTATATCATCCTCTGCATTCTTTGCCTTCCTTGGATGGATTGCTAGCATAGATACAACTGCTTCTCTGGACAGGAGTATAAGAATACAAATACCATCATGATCAAAATCAAGGGAATTCTTAAACTCTTCGCTGAATTAGGTTTTGGAGGATTTCTTTGAAGATGTAGTGGTTGAGTGCTTAGTTCTTAATGAATTTCAGAGACAGGTCAGAAGAAATTGTCTGTATGCAAGCTAGTGATAATTTTTATTATAAATTTGTAATGGTGTAAGCTTTGTGTGACCATACTGATGTTCATAACTGGGGGGTTAAAATCATACATGCTACACTTAGAAAGTGTGAAACAAGCCAAGACTATATCCTATACTGGTTTCAATTGTCCAATAAATAATACGGATTGTTTCAGGCAAACAAGTGTGCAGGGAACACTGCCTAAATGAATAAGGCTCAGGATCCTTATTTCTTCTATTGATGTTAAGAATTTATATTTTTTTGACTAAATGGACATAAAAAAAGCTGCAACAAATCGTTATGTTTGTGTAAAATCACACCAGATAAATTAAGGTAGTTGCGTATGCCAATAGAACAAAACTTTTATGTTATACTTCAAATTAAAATGAAAATAAACTATTTTCCGAAAATGTCTAATATGATATGATTTTTATAGCAAAAAGAATTACAGTTTAAATCCCTTTCTCTTCACTATCTCTCCATTCTTCCTACTCACTTCATCATCTCCAGGCCACAGTTAACAGGCCTCAGAGTTCCTTCAGGGAAAATGAGAAACTGGGATTAAATTATGCAAAAATTTGTATAAAAAAGTTAAGCGTGAGCAATTTTACTTCTAACACAATAAAAAACTTCAAAATTTTGTAATTTACTGCTATTTTAGATTCAGAAAAACAAACTGTTTCATCAAAGGACACCTGAAGTACAAAATCTCATCTCAGTTTATTGCCTCCATCCGTGAACTGCAGGTAAATAGAAGGGATCTGTGCTTAGGGAGCAGAGGGTTTATGGATGACAGGCACTAGAGAGAGTATTTAATAATGCAGACAATATCATCTTGCTAGAAAAAGTGCTCTGGAATGATACCTTTTCAGACAAAATTAATGACTTAGTTCAAGCATACTCAGCCTGACAATTAATCAGTGAAGTCCTGTAAAAAACTGTCAAAGGAAATGGTAGAGGTGAAATGCTTCAGGGACTTACCACACTCTTAATTTCTAGAAAGCAGCAGGTCGGTATACTGATCACATGCCTGGAGGCTTGAAGTCAGCAGTTCATATGGTTCTGAAGGCAGTTTACTACTATCATCAACAAAAAGTAGAGTATATTCCACACAAAGCTGGTTTCCCATTTGTTACAAGGGCATAATAGCTGATGTATGATAATGTAACTCTAATTTTGATTTCAGTTAACAGGAATGTTTTAGTATGACTTCATGCTACAGTTACTCACATATGGCCCACATGAGGAATTATTTTTCATTGTCTCATTGTCACATGGAAGAAGTACAAAATAGTAACACCAGAGTGATAAACAACAGCAAAATAGCTAATCATGCAACTGCTTGAGAACTGTGCTAAACTTCAGTGACACTGGATTCAGTGAGAGCAAGATATCAACACCTGAAAGTACCAATTCCATTTAAGTATTACATCTGTTTTTCATGCATGAGCTGAGTTAATTGAAAATTGCCTCCCTAAATAAAAACATACCACTGACTTCACTGGAGTCTGGATCATACTCTTCATTCTTTGCACACATTTAAATACACAAAATTTTCTTCATAGTCTGACAGAGTAATGGGAATTACAGCAATTGAAAATTGAATTTGCTCAGTGTATCTGCAGGCACCAACTGAATATGGAAACAGCAAGGACGTTGTGCAAGTTTGCAAGACTCTTGACAACCATGAAAGTCCCAAAGAGTTGCCCACTAAGCACATCCATCTCCAGTGTATTTGCTTAGAAGCAGAAGCAATTTCAAGACACAGAGCAAAAGTGTGAAGCCATTTTCTAAAAAAAAAAGTATAAGAAAGCTTGGATCAAGACTTGATGTAAAGGTTTGTATTCAGTACAAGCTTAACTTGATCAAGTCTATTTTGCCACATTCAACTTGTTCATCCACATCAGGATGTTACATTTACTGTAACTTTTCTGAATTAATTCCTTTCCATTTCAAAAAGCTTAATTATTGCCTTTAGGTTGCATTAAAAGGGATGAGCTTTATCCTAAATTAACCTCTTTTTATAACTTTGCAGAGACTTTTACCAGAATAAGGATCTTAAAAGCAAACAGCAGATGTTGCTTTACAAAGTCCGTTTGCAGATATACCACACTTTTACCTGACAGTCCAGAAATAAAGCTCCTTACAGCAACATTCTACATCAAAATCATAAATCCATCATGATTCTGCCAAGATGAGTGTGTCACACACTAAATATCTGAATGAAGCCATCACAGATTAGATTTAGGTCTCACAAGATTGCTCCATCACTTCCAAAAGACTTATGGTACATCACTAAAGCCAAAGAACTTTTAAATGATGACTATTTTTCCCAATTCAGTTAAGCTATTTATTTGTTTGTTCGTTAACAGAAGGCTTTTCTGCAGCTGTTATGCCAATTTTTTTTTTTCATTAGGCAGTGCAAACAGACTAACTTTTTCTTCTTCTTTTTAATGTCTGCACAATCAGTGGACACACATTTTAAAAATCATCCCATCACACCCAGAAAGGTTTGGGTAATACTGTTATCAGATACCATCTAGACAAAATGACTATATGTTTGGGTAGAGATGTAGAACAGAAAAATATTACAATATCAATTTAAAAGTAGTTTCAGTGCAGAAAAGTAGTGTTAGATTTTGAAGGAAATGGAACTGTGTGAGTACTATCTTTAATACAATAATTTATGCTAGCCGCTCTGTAGTTCAATCTTACATGAATAAGGTAACCAAGATGACAACAGCAGTGTTGTACCTAAAACCTACACAACTAAGCAAAATTAGAAAACTCAGATAAAAGGTAGAGACCACTCACAACAGCCCACCAGGACCCTATACTCTATTTAATTGGAGAGCTTATAAAAAGAGTAAGAGTTCATCAGAGAACAATTGCTGGCAAAAACCAAATATCCAGGCATCAATACTAGCCATATACTTGCTTATTCTTTGATTAAGTAATGGGAATGTATGTCTGGTTGAAATCATGACTTGACTTTTGGTATAGACCATGTACTTTAAGGGCAGATATTAAAGGCAATGTTTAACTAGTTCTCCTCTGCATTCTACATTTACTTCTGAAATCATGTATTTCTCAAAACTTAACATCAACATTTTATGAACATTGAATATGAAACTTACATGGCCATAACGCCATTCAGGTGAAAATAAACATTAATCTAACAAAAAAAAAAAAAAAAAAAAAAA
>VXBX01008045.1:1313876-1355035 GCA_013400415.1 Scytalopus superciliaris
CATATTAAAAATTGCATCCTGAAGTCCTCAGAAGAATCCCTAGGGTTCTTCTCCAAGAAAAATAAAGACTGCTTTGATGAAAACAATCAAGAGATCCAGGAATTGTTGACAAAGAAGAGAGCTGCTCACCAAGCACACCTCGCTCAGCCATCTTGCCATTCAAGAAAAGCAGCCTTTCGTCTTGCATGCAGTAAGCTCCAACAGAAACTTCGAGACATCCAGAACAAGTAGTGGATCAACCTAGCAGAAAAGACCCAATTATGTGCAGATTTGGGTGACCACAGAGGGTTCTGTGAGGCTCTGAAAGCAGTGTACGGACCCACGCACCAGGTCCAAAGCCCCCTACTCAGTGCAGATGACCAAACGCTTCTCACAGATAAAACCTCCATCCTGAATTGATGGTCTGAACATTTTCAGACTCTCTTCAGTGCCAGCCGTGTAGTCCAAGGCTCAGCAATTCAGATCATTACACAACAACCGGTGAAAAATGAATTTGCCATAGCCCCTACTATGGGAGAGACTCTTACAGCCATATAGCAGGTGAAAACTGGCAAGGCAGCTGGGGTTGATGGAATCCCACCCGAAGTCTGGAAGCATGGAGGCCAAACACTATAAGTTACATTACAAGGTCCCTTTGCCTGTTAGAACTTAAGAATCTCTGTTTTTATTTACCTTTTCATTAAAGCACCTACATTCTTAGGCAAACATAGTCCAAACAGTATGCAAAGAGCACTACAATTCGGACAATTTGTTTAGTATGTCTCACTCCCAGCTACAATGACTATGCTTTTTGATTTATTCAGTATTTTCTATCTTTCTTCATTCCATTAAACAACAGTTGTAATTTTTCTCTATGGCTGGTGCTTTCTGATACATATTCCATATTTCCACATCTGAGAGAGATGAAGGTAATGGATGAGGTGAGACAGAAAAGCTTTTATGCAAAACAGAAAATCTGAATTTCTAGAAAATCAAAAAGGAAGAGGGATTCAATGCTCTGGCACTGGATGAGGCATTTTTGCATTTCTTGTCCACAGTGCAGTTACCTAGTAACCTATTCTTTCTAATACTGTTTTCTAGTAGAGAAGTATGGCAAAATTTCACTTTTTCCTAATATGTCCCCCCTAGCCCCAATACTTTGTATTTCTTTCCAGTGTGCATCCCTCCTTTTCACCATGTCTTCCTTTCTCTAAAGATGGCCTCCATTCCAAGTGTCAGAAGTGCCTCTCCATATGCTGCTTTGGGTACCAATTATTCTACCACTCACGTTTCCCCCAAGTATTGTTTCATGCCCATGATTCCATCCCTAAAATTGTCACTGAAAAGCACAAAACTACAAGAGGTCATTAGAAACCATCACCTGTGCTCTATACATGTACAAGACCTAAGAAGGAAAGAGGCTGAGCCCTTAAAAAATGCATTAGAAAACAGCTAGCTAAACAAAACATAACAGCATCGCTTTAAGATTCATGTAAATACTAGCATTCCTCTTTGAACAGGAGCTGAGCTGGGAAGCTTTTGTTTCCCTCTTTGTTTCCTTTTTAAACATTCAAAGAGCAAAGGGACTTTCTAACTACACAGGACATGTCATGTAATGTTTATTGGTATTACTAATTAATCTGTGCTCCCTACAAGAAAGGATTCAGGAAAAGAGCTTGCTGTCATGAACAGTCATCATTTTTACCAGAGACGGTGATTTTGTTGTTACTTGAAAATGAGATCACCAACACACAGCCAGTTTATAACTAGCCTTCCTTGCAAGTAAAATGCTTCTTCTCCTATTTGTAGTGCACTGCACTAGCCATTCTTCCTCTAATTAACTTCTTTCTTAGCAGCACACACTACAAGAGGCAATTTGCATCATAATAATCCTTCCAAAAAAACCAGTACCTTTAATGAATTTTCCCCTCTACAAAAGATGTAATAAAGAGTGTCTATGAAGAATAGATGGAATGAGAAGAAACTCTCTCAATTTAGAATTTAATTGTAGAGGGCCAATTATAAAATTTTAATTTCCGCTATCATCTGTCTTGAATATTTATCTGATCCAGCAGCTATGTTATTCATAATGGAAATCTTTGATGACTTTTTTTGTTATGCTACTCTGAGTCATGGATAATATACACTACACTGGATTAAATTTGTATGGAAAATAGGCCATACTGGTTCATGGCTGAAATTAGATACAGCTAACTTAATTTTCCTGACATCTAAAAGAAAGGGAGCTTTGTTTAAAAAAAAAAAAAAAAAGTATTTACTTAATCTCATTAAGTATTTCACTAAATATCATAACTGTAGAAAGTATGAAATCTACAGGAGCTTAAACAGCAATTTACTGGAAATCAGAACAGGACACCTGGGTATCCACTTTCTGCTGATTAGGACTGCATATATTGAGTATTTAATAGTGATGTAAATTTAATCTTATGAGTGTTTAGTATAAGTTCAAAAAGCTGCTTTTTTTAAAGTTGGAAAATTCAGGCTGGTATTCATCTGCAGATACAAACTTCAATGTACTAAAGCAACCTCAAACATTAAAAACCACAATCTTCAAAAAACAAGAAAAAGGGCATGGGGTAGATAAGCACAAATTCCCAATTACAAGGCTATTGCAGTTAAACAGATTTGCTGAAAGATTGAACAGAGGATATACATACAGCAGGGCAAAGAAGCCCTGTTTTAATTACTGTGGATAAAACAAAGAAATTACCACTATTTGCACTTCAAAAGCATGACATTTTTACAAAGTTGGAAGGGCTATAGATTGTGCAAAATTGAGATTATCATTTGCAGCATCAAAAGACCCAAGCTTCTAAACCTACTATGATTTTAACCTAATCAGCAGTAATCTCTCATTTTGAGTCAGTTCAAATTACATGGTGGACTATTAACATAGAAATGCTCAGTGCATTTACTTGAAGATGTATTTTGACACTTGCATTCTGTTGCCCCACATTTTTTCCTCTTTTAATACATGCTTTCAGCTTAAATCCATCAAAACTTACATTCAGCAGTCACATTATACAACTACGAGTATGTTAATAACAAGAATTTCGGGGGATAGAGCACTGCTCACTTCTTTGCTCCCTCTCCTTGGTTTAGGTAGAGAGAGGAATAATGCAGTGAGCCAACTGAAAGCAAGACCTGCAGGATTCACACACCAGGATCTCAGCTTCTGGTCATTTCAGGGGTTTAGTGCTTTTCCACAGCTCTTTTGCTTCTGCGCTTTCTTTTGACCTGAGCCATTGCAATGTTACAAAAGAGCCTTTCAGTGCAGTTTGTGATAAAGAAGAGTACTGATGGAAGTGGAAGGAGAAGAAGTATTATATTTGGCATGAGACACTGGCACCATCTTTCTCTCGCCTCTTGTGGCTGAACAAGCCTGAAATTCTGTGATTGAGGCACTAATGATATGAGTTCAAAAAACTGAATTCTTCATTTAACAATTCCCAAAATGAAAATAAATCTTCTGTTAACTGCATGAAGAATTCAATCACACCTGCTGCTGAACAACATGCGTCAGCGTTTAGGTCACAGCAAGACAAGGTAGGCCCTTTATGATAATGCCACTTGTAACACATCTTCATGATTCTTAATCAAGAGCAAAAAGATGCATAAAGGCATGCATCACACCCAAGTGGTGCTAAATGTTTCAGGCCACTGACACTGCCACTGCAGCTTTCTACAGAAAAACTCAGAGTTGTTGAGCACACAAGATCATACAAGCTGCTGACCATTGAAAAAGAGAACACTTACTCATCTGACATGAAATTGACAGTCCATTCTAGAAAACCACCTACAAATAAACTTTAGTGAATATTAGTAATCACCTGTAAAACTCAGAATAGTGTTCTTCACAGTTACAGAAAAACAAAGTAAAATTACTAGCACAAAAATAAGAATTACTTCCTTCCTTTATTATTAATCATATGTCATAGAAACAACAGAGATCTGGAATGCATCTTGAGTGACAGTCACAAACACTCAATAGTGCTTATGTTCAGCACAGCCACACAATCCAGGCCAAATGCAGGTAAAATAGGTTTATCAATTCCTCATACAGTCAGCCTGGAATTTACCCATGGACCTGCTTGAAAAACCAAACACATGACTTTGTCCACCTGTTTTATGATCTCACAGCAAAAGGAATTACTAATTTCCCTTTTTTTTTTAAGATTTCTCTAAGCAAAAGCCTTTCCCAGCTTGATACGTGCAGACTGGTAGTGTTTCAGAGTAGGCAACCTAAATTTTCATTCTCCACATTATGAGTCTTTTGTGCAATGGGAACAGCCCAGATGTGTTTGAAGGAGTGCTGTCAGTGGTCATTATTTTGCTTCTCTGAATGTACAGGTCAAGAACATTTGCTATGACAACAGCTGATGAAGGTATTCACTAAGCCAGTGGAAGCCTTTCCACTGATGATGGATTGACTCATTAGCCTGCTTAGCTTTAAACTGTCACCTGCGAAGTGACAGCTGTTACACTGACCATGTAGATATAAAACACACTAAGTTTTGTTTACATCAAAAATATTTCATTGCATTGACAGTATTAAGTTTACATGTTGAAGACTGATCAGTATTGACTTCAAGAGTGCATTTTTACTTACTGTCTTTAACTTGGAATGAAAATTAAACTGAAAATTCATTTTCTTCATAGACAGAGAAGTCTGCCTATGAGCAGGGCTTAATCGACAGACTTGTTGGGAGGAATGAAGAGGATAAAGGTTTCTTCCCTTCTACCTTGGCATATTTTCTATGGCAAAATCTACTAGAAGGCCTCATGGTGAGATCATGTTATACACATCTTTTGAATTGCTGTAACATGTCCATTCACTATGGCAGGTTATTAGATCTCAAATTTGTTCATTTACACAGCAGTATGGGTGAAGGACAGCTGGATGGAGCCTTGTGCAAAGAAGAACATCAAATCACAGTTGTCATTTGCACAGCACCTGCTCCAGCACTTGCTCTGTACTGAGAGAAGGTGAAAAATACTGGAATGTGTGTCCACTAGAATAGATACTGCCATGCCAGTGCCACTTGGCATAGCTGTCTTGAACGTTGAGCTGCACTGAACGGTTGAACATGGGCAATAGACCCTTGGAATTGAGTGGTCAACCCTGGAATGGCAGCGCAGCATCTTTTTTCTCATGGGCTGTGCCACAATGCTGCTGGAAGAAGCTAAGGCAGGCAGAGGACCCATCCTTTGGACTACTATCACACTTCTCATTGCTGGAACTCAGAGCAAAAGCTGAAGTCAATTTTCTTTCTACTTGTGGAGTCGGGGAAAGGAAAATTTGCTTGTGCCTGGGTCAGATTTTTTTTGACACAAGACAGCACACACAGTCTAGTTAGAAGGAGTATTTGACACCTCTTTATCTCACAGTATCTAACGGTAACTGCAGTACACAAAGCAGAAGCTGCCAAGAATACCTCTGAGTAAGAAACAGAGGTGTCTGCAAGCAAGGTGTCCCCCACAGTCTGACAAAAACATACCAAACACAGCATGCACATGTTTCTAAAGTGGTAACTCTGGCAGACATCCTTCCACATAGCCTGGCCATCTTCTCCCCCAGGCAGAGTGCACACCACCACAGTGCCACTCTTCCCTCACGCGCACCTTTCCACGCACCCCTGGAAGCGGCAATCCCAGGCAGCAGAAGCAGCTCTTATGTTGGTAGACAACCATCTCACACAAGCTCCTGCTGTGATCACCCCATTCATATACTCCATGCTGCCCAAGCCTACAGCCATAGCCTGGACCCCCAAGATATCTCAACAATACAAGGCTCTGAAATCACAGTATCTTTGGTATAAAGAGGTATTACATTAATATCACAGTAGTGGGAATCAATTAACATCTTCTTGTAGCTCATAGATTTGCAAGATCATCAAATCTAACCATTAATCCAGCACCACCATGTTCACCATTAAGCCATATCTATCACCAAGTGCAACAGCCACACTTACTTGCATTTATATAGAAAGACTGAACAGAAAACATTAATAAAGATAAAGCAGGGTCATATTTTTCACTATGGCATTGGTTGATCCCCCATGGAGAGCTTGGAATTTTAACACAGTTTTAAAAATCATATATTATATATGTTAATTAAAAATGTATA
The DNA here is from genome assembly GCA_013400415.1 of Scytalopus superciliaris. Taxonomy (NCBI): domain Eukaryota; kingdom Metazoa; phylum Chordata; class Aves; order Passeriformes; family Rhinocryptidae; genus Scytalopus; species Scytalopus superciliaris. The sequence continues at coordinate 1,320,004 of VXBX01008045.1, forward strand.
CATTTATGGAGAAGTTATTTTAAAGTGTTAAGTAGAATTCAAAAAATCAATTGATATAACAGTTATCTATTCCAATGATTTATTTTTTTTTAATTGGCAGGTGGACACTGTTGCTTTTATTACAACCGAATTAATACCGAACTAAACTCTGAACAATGATGACTTTTGGCTTTCCCCATTTTTAAATTTCCTAGTTCATACAGCCATATATGTGTTGCCATATTTAAGATGTTCTATACAGATTCTGTGTTGTACAGTCATTTTTCTGAGCTATTTCCTGACATCATAAAGACCATCAATAGCCACACTATCAGTCTGACCTAACCCAGTCCCTTACTTTAAAACAGACTTAGTTATACCTATGTCATCTCTCAAAGAAGCAACTTGCTCCCAAAGATCTCCAGTGAAGGAGAGGAGTCTATTTTAACTCTTCATTTGAGAAAGGGGTTCTCTATAATCTAAACATTCTTGTGAAGTAAAAACCCACTACTTTCTCAGTTTTCTAGTTCTCATGGTGCATATATTAGCTGTTTCTTTGTCACAACCCTGTTAACACCTGAAGACTTAAAGACCTTCACCTGTTCCCTCTTCTTTATCAAGTCTTTCCAGGCCAGTGATATCTTCCCAACCTCTGCTCATTTTTACTGCTCTTCTCTTCTCAGCTCTCCTTAATTAGTCCATCTCTTGCACAGAGCTGAGGCCAAAACAGGATACAATCAACGTAACTCAAACCTTACCTACATACAGCCCTTCAAAATTATACTCTTAGTTTGTGCTTACAGTTCATGGTAACTTCTAGACCATTCTCAAGATAGCTGCCAATAAATAATACTGTAACCATGAAATGCTTGCAACCATGAAATATTCAGATGGAGGGAGCAATTTGAAATGAGTACTTAATTTGTAATATTGCAGTAGGCAACTATCTCCTTGAAACTATCTCCTCACTCATTCAATACGCCTATTCATATATACTTTACAATTATTCTGTTAGTGCCCCATCGAACACATACTTTTCTTTTCAGACCATCTTTTTTTACAACGACATTTAGACTTTGGATTTACAATTGACAATTCAAATGTAGCATTTTCCATCTCTGCTCTACTGACTGTTTCAGAGGACAGTACTATCTCTTAAAAATACCTTGATGATATATCCACCAGGCTTCACGATCATATATAAAAATCCCATATGTCCACACACTTCAGTAAAATTTAATTCACTTTTTTTGAACTTCATTAGTGTTAGAAGCTAGCTTAATTGGACTTTCCTTATGAAACAACCCCACTGTTTTGAGATCAAACATAGTGGTATGCAGTTGTATTTCTGATGGCCCGTATTTTGTGAAGCCAGCAGTTATGCAATGTAAAAATATGATTTTGTGGTTTGATGCTCGCCCTAGGAACTACTTGCATTTATCTTCTTTTGCACATTTTTTTCAGTAATGCTGGCACTTACCCAGTATTTGTTCAGATTTGATGAGCATCCTGCATACTTCTTTCAGATGCGAGAATGTGGCCCTGAAAAAAGAAAGTTATTTCTGTAGATATCTAACTTTATGTAATTAAAACTGTAACAATCAAACTTAAAGTATCTGTTTTCAGTATAATCCTTTTTTTTTTCTTTATGCTCAACCCATCATTTATGTTTAGGGGTAAGAGGCGATAGCATGTTGGTACCGCAGTCGTAGTTTCAATTCTAATTATATACAACAGCAGCCATTATAAAAAAGATTAAATGTAGCACATGTGTGTAAAATTGTGGTATGCACAGCAGTAAGCTTAGGTCCCAGTTCTGGTTACTAGAGCCCCTTCCTCAGTTTCTGCCTCCAAAGAGCTGAGGCTTTGCCAGCTGTGCGGGTCCTTCACTCCAGCTGCCAGACAGAAGAGACAGGTCATGTCTGTCCCTTCCCTCTTCTGGAGTAGCAGTGCCAGAGCAAAGCTCATGGGCAGAAGCTGTGCATGATCCAGTAAACAGGGATCCCTGTCACTGCCAGCACCACTGGTGAATGTTGCATCAGTGGGGAATTGGAATGACAGTGAAAAATAAAATGTTTCTATTAATGGCTTTCTTCCTCCCCTAAAAAAGCCCAATTTACTAGTTCTGTCCAAAAGATTGAACAGTGTGCAGCACCTGCTATTACTGTCTTTTACTTCATCTCAATATTTTGATGCATGTCAGTGGTGTTTTCCGTCATTGTATGAATCCCCTAAAAGGAGTTATTCCTGATGAACTTTGGTTATTATGATGGAAAAAAATAATCACTGGAATGAAAGGTTTCATTGTTTGTCAGTGTATTTTAAAAGTAATTTAGAAACTAAGTCAGATGACTCTTCATGAGGAAATTATCCCCTGTGAATGTCTGCACAAGACACTGTGACCGATTTGAATGAAAGATCACAGTTTTTTCAGCAAGCCTCCTTAGTACTCAGTTTTAAAAGACAAAGTATGAAATTAGCTGTTTGGGTTCAAAATATACCCATGAAATTTTCAGAATACAGCATTTTAGTACGCTTCAGAAACACTGTCAGAAAATAAACGCCCTTAGTTTCTCTTTCAACTGGCTTTTTGTTATGCAAAACTAGTTTCCGCCTAATTAAATCACTTTTTTAAAGTTCCTAATTTATTAAACTGCTAAGTCCTTGAGCCATAGGAATGTTCCACATCTTTTCCAGACACTGCCCTCCTATGTTACTTTTAAGTTATTTATAAATACAGCTCTCCAGCAGCCTCTACCAGCAGGGCACCTTCACATGTTGGAATTTAATGAGGCTCAGGCACAAGTCATGAGTCCCTGAAGAAAAGTGCTACCTGGTCTGCTTCATTTATTTCTACCAATAATCATACCATTACCTACAGCTTCTGTTTTTAATTAGTGGTATCTAATGATTAACACTGGCCAATTTGCATCCAATTATGTCCCCTGAAAAATTAGAAGTGGATGAAAAGGCTGAATGCAATTAATCATTCTGCAATGTGAATTTGCTTAAATATCAAGGATGAATGTGTTGTACTTTCCTAAATAAGTTTTTATTGAAAACATACACTGTCTGGTTATGAAGCAAAAGCATGACTCTTCCCAGGACAGTATGAAATGTGGATATTAAACACTACAGAATTACCAAACACATTCACACATATCGTTTTAATAAAAAGGAAAAAATTATAAGACTGATATCTAACTACACTCTGTATTCACATGCTACAGAAACAATTAAAGAAAATAAGCAAGATAACATTTTATAACACATAGAGAGATCTTAGCTTTGTCTGAGACAAAGTTTAGGTTTAGTACGTGAGCTTTAGAATATTATTACCTCATATTTTCTTTCATTCTTAACAAGTTTTGCTTTAGAAAATATTCTGGTCCGGCTTCAAGGCAAACATTCAGTGCTACTTAGCTATGGGATATTTTGGACTGCCATAACATCTTTCAGAAAACTTAGAAATCATAGGAAACACCAAAAAAAAAAAAAAAAAAATTATAAAAATCAAAAAAACCCACCACATCATAACACAAAACCTATTTATATGGTGTCTTCAGTTTTTCCCCTATTTTCATACACCAAACTTCACCAATCAGTTTCACAGATAATGACAACACTGCTTTTCATGAAGAGTCTCCCTCTTCCCATGCACCAATCTCTCTGAAAAACTCTGGAGAACTCATATAAATACAGAAGTATTATATACCACAGGTGAGCTTTTTTACATCCATGATGGTGAAATTATTTTGTCCCTAGGATTCCTGAGAGATAATTAAAATAGCACAATAATTATTTCAAAGGTTAGTATTTGTGTAGCAACTTTCAAGTATCTTAAACTTACAAAAATAGATTTATTACACTACGATAAGTCACTCCTTCATCCTACATTTACATATAAAAGCACTGTTCAACATGTTGTGAAGATGATTAAAGTAGAGTAAAGATGATAGAAATATTTTGGAACAAGATAACCATGAAAATTGGGTTTCAGACCAGTGAAGATCCTAAATTATATTTGGGGGTTTTTTTTCTGACCTTTAACATGTCAAAAAGGCAAGTTCCTGACTTGCACCCGCCTTATTTTTGCCCAAGAAAAAACAAAAGAGTAGGCATCCAAATCAAGCACTAAGTTTCAACCTGCCTTCCTCAGATTTTTCATATTTACTTTTTTGTTCTTTCTCTGCTTCAAACAATTTTTCCAGTTCTTAGCTTCAGTGTCAGAAGTTTCATGTTGCTCTTCATGAAACCTGGGGCATTACTTTCTTTATTATTGTGCTCTTCCATTCCAGTTTCTGTTTAGGACATAGATCAATTTTTAACTTATCAATGTTTAGTTCTTCTCTTTAGTAAGATGGGGAGAATTTAGAGGGAAGAAAGATTATGCTGCAGATTTTAACTGCTTGTTTGTTTCCCCATGCTTGGAGGATTGTTAAATTTTATTTTGCAAAAAATATTTTTCTTGAAAATGTGTAGTTCTCTTTAGCCAGGTTCTTGTATCCACAATTCCACAATTAATTTGGTTTCAAGGTGTACAGTGTTTGTCATCCATTGTGGTTTAACTCCAGACAGCAAACAAGTACCACACAGCCGCTTGCTCACACCCACACCAGCAAGATGGGGAAGAGAATCAGAAGGATAAAAGCTAGAAAACCCATGTGTTGAGATAATAGGGAAACCAAAGGCCATGCACACAAGTAAAACAAGGAAATAATTCACTGCTTCCCAGGGGTAGGCAGGTGTTCAGCCATCCCCACAGAAAGAGGGCTCCATCATGTGTATAATGGCTACTTGGAACAACAAACATCATCACTACAAATGTCTCCCCCTTCTATCTTCTTCCTCTCACTTTGTATGCTGAGCATGATGTCCTGTGGTACGTATCCTTTTGGTCAGTGGGGGTCAGCTGTTCCAGCTGTGTCTCCTCCCACTTTCCCATGCAACCCCAGTCTCCTCACGAGTGTGGCAGTACGAAAAGCAGAAAGAGCCTTGGTTCCATGTAAGCGCTGTGCAGCAATCACAAAATCATCTCTATATTATCATCGCTGTGTTCAGCACAAATCGAAAACACAGACACTGCAAAGAATATTAACTCCACTCAAGCCAAAACCAGGACACATCTTTGCTTCCACTCCAGGCAAAATCATCAAAACCAGTTCCAAAATGCTATTTTGAAAGATGTGGCTTGACAGGACAAGCACTTTAGTTTTGAACACCAGATTAGTTTACAGAAGCTGCACTGAAAAACATTGCAATAATACTGCAATTCTCATCATCTGCAAGGACCCCAAAAGGTTAGAAACAGGATCCAAAGAATACCCCAAAAGTGCACCCATTTTTTCCCCCTCAAGGATCATCACAGTTCAATAAAGGGTACAGTTTTGGATTACACTTCATGAAACAACCTGCAGTGACCCCCTGCAGATTTACAGTTTCAGGCATAATAGGAGCATGTTTTATGAATTAACAGTGTCTTAGATACCATAATAATAGTACTAATACAATCTGGAAAAAAAAAGAAAAAGAAAAAGAAAAGAAAAAGAAAAAGAAAAAGAAAAAGAAAAAGAAAAAGAAAAAAAAAGAAAAGAAAAAGAAAAGGAAAAGGAAAAGGAAAAGGAAAAGGAAAAGGAAAAGGAAAAGGAAAAGGAAAAGGAAAAGGAAAAGGAAAAAAAGGAAAAGGAAAAAGAAAAAAATCCACACCTCTGTGCATTCAGATAATTAGTTTTGATGAATTTAATGCCCAGATACTTGTCTAATCCAACCAATCAACTGATACTAGTTGAGACTCTTTTTGAAGTTCAGTGGCCTAACTAAAGTTGAATAAGTTAGCTCTTTCATTTCCCTATTCACCACCATTTAGGAGAATAAGCAAATGGTTCATGCCTTTAACAAGTAAAGGCAGACAGTATTGCAGTATAATGGCAAACTCTGTGACAAACTAATGAAATTTAAAGATTACAAGCAAAATATGTACTACTGGGGAATAAATGTCACCACCCTCAGAAAAAGAAATCACACTCCATACCACAGCAATTAATTCTGATTTCGAATGAAACTTATTTCAACACAATTCAAGACACAAAATCTTGATGAACTATGTAATTTCCTCAAAACCTGTCTTTCTTTCAACAACACAACAATGTTAAGCCCTGTAGCTTTTGGGAGCAATTTTGAGGGTTTTGGGGTGTCATAAATGGGGGAAACAGTAAAAGTATATATATTTTATTATTAGCATTGTGGTTTACACAGTATTGTGTACACTACCTGCAAGTCTTTGATCCTTATGCATACTTAGTGCAGTGATTAGTTTTGGCCATGATGACATCATAGTGAGTACAAATCATGTGAAGATTTTGACTCTTGGACAGTGATGGAAGACTCAAAGACTGAAAGTGTGACTTCAAGCAGTACCACAAAGTGTCACTCTAAGGCACCTCGTACTTGTCTTCCTGCATTCATTACAGATGACCATTTGAAGAATTTTCTAATCCTGCTATTCTTCAGGATTCTGTCTCACAAACACAGTCTTGTTGGCATCTCTCACATCTCTCAATGTATCAAGTCTGGTCCTATTTGAAGTACTTATATTTCCTCTTTCACTCCATCTACTGTATATACTCTCTCATTTCTGATAACTTCATTAACCTTCCTGCCACCTGAGTGCAAGCAGCTTTGACATCCCTGACCCATTCCCCTCAGGCATCCAGAACATGACTATCCAAGTATTTGGTATGGATCTAAAACTCACACTTTTAGTCTCAAAACTTTCTGTATGCAACTCAGATTCTCTTTTAACTTATCTCCATAGAATTCAAACTAACTGCAGTTTCCACAGTTGTTTTCCTAGTCCCAGCCGTTTTATGTTCCATTCCATTTGTGTTCAAACCATCATCACTCCCCTTTTCCAGGTATATAACCTTCAAAAGTCCATCTTTTCTTTCCAAGTCTTTCACTAATTTGCCATATTTGCTCTCTCCAAGTGCACTGTCCACTGTGCCAATATATTTAATTTACTCATCCACTTGGCCCACAACTCATGCCTTTTTCATGCAGAAACAACAGATTCTTCTTTGCAATCACCTTCATGTTTTTACTACAGTGATAACAAATTAGTCATAAAAGATGATACAGCTAAATCAATTACAGCACAGCAAAACCAGTGTTTTAACTCTTTCCTGCGTTTTTTCCCCCATTACCTTTTGCCTTTTTTGTTTGTTTGTTTGGTTTTTTTTGTTTGGTTGGGTTTTTTTGTTTTGTTTTATTTTGTTTTGTTTTGGGGTTTTTTTTGCAGCTGGCGAATAGAGAGTGAGGAAGGAATGCAGTGATAATCAGTTCACTTTCATTTTTTCGCATTGAATGAATGGACAATTTCTCTGCTAGCCACTCACTACTTCTTATGCATTTCCTTCCTTGTCTTCCACCAACATACAGTTTATTGAGATAAGCTTATTATAAAGCCATCTTAACCTTCTCAGACACTTAGAAAAGCAGAATAATTTTATCCTATAGAATATATTAAGTGTGGGCAGACAAACCAGCTACAAGAAGGTGAATGAGGAAGTAGTTTTACCGTACAGTACTGACAGACTAAAACCACCTACACAAGTAAAGTATCAGGATCAAATTTACATCCCCCTCATTCTGGCCTGTGATAGATTGCTCATGTGCCCAGACCCTCAATAATAACTTCTGTAAAATAGTACATGAAAGAGAAATGGACTTTTGAGGAAGAGCTGCATTCTTTTCTAACTCTTCAGAACATAAATTTCTGCCTATAATTAAATTATATGTAAAAACACACAAATTAAATACCACAATAGTTTGGATTATCTGCAAGAGAAGAGCAATTTAAATATTTAAGCTTTATTTAATAAGTAGAATGAGGTCTCTAATCAGTCTTACTTTAAGGGAAAAGTTCATGAAAGGAGCAATATGTGCAAGCCATTTGTGCTGCAGACACTTTTACTAGGGTAAAACAATCAATGGGTCCAACAAGTGAGCAAAGTGTGGTATGGCAGGTCCATTCAAGTGCAGTGAGCCTCTGTATTAATAGAGCTATAGCTTTATTTCACATTGCCAGTGAAGATTTTGCACTGCAAGTATCTCCCAAGTTTTTTACTAGACCTTTCACGCTTTAGAATTTTGATTGAGTCCTGAAAGTAAAATGCTGTCCTCAGCCACAGCTATATTAGTAGTTGATGCAAGGAGTGGTGAACTGGTGAGTGAGTGATGTCCCAGTAACGTTTTTAGCAAATTTCTTAAAAATACTGCAAAGAGATTCATGTATATTCCTAACAATCTCAAATCATCTACAGTAAGAGTTTGACTATTGATTTTTCATGAGTATTTGATATCTAGAAGAAACTGCCTAGAATAAAAATTAAACATGAAGAGTCAGTGTACCCAGGATTATAAACCTGTTTAGGTCATTTGATCCCTATGACCTTGTCTGCAATAAGAAAATTAATACTGTTAATTCAGTATCAGTGCAAGCATTAGATTACAGACAAAGCCAAGGCAGTGTTGTTACTGAGAGGGCAAGCTTCCTCAAGCTACTTTAAACAAACCCAGCTCTTTCTGCTCTTTATATATGAAGAATTTTACTGTAAAAGCTTCTAACTCCAGCACTGCACCTGTCACATCTTCTGTGCATAAGCTGTAATGAAATAGTCCAGGATCACCACAACATTGCATGCACTTCTTTGTTTTATAAAGTAAGAAGTGAGAGGCATGGAAGAGTTGTCAGCTTCACTTAAAGGAGCAGAATAGCTGAAAACAAAGCAATAGAAAGCAGTAATATATTGCTTGTATAAGCCAACAGTGAGCTACTGGTCTCCAGAGTAGAAAGTAAGCAGGGCAAGGATTGTGTTGTGGAGGTATGTTTTGGGGTCAGTGCTTCCTGAGGCTATTTACGAGGGTACAGTGTTTCACATTGCTTGGGGCTGTATTTAAAGTCAATATCTGGCCTGTAGGCAGCAAGGACTGGCTCTCCTTACAAAAATGAACTTTTAAAACATTCTATCAGGTTTTTATTATTTTGTTTATAGATCCAAATGGGGCTGTAGACTGGGACCCTTTAGAGATCAAGTACCCAAAAGCAGGAGTCAGCAGCAGAACAGACCCTTGCAATTCAGCCTCCCCTCCACTCTGCCCCAGGCATTGGCAAGTACCTCTCCTCCTCCACTGCCCCTGAAAGGGAACAGATAGGCAGAGGGTAGAGATGTCAATCAGGATGTCTTAGACTGCAAATCAAAGAATTTAAGATTAAAGAACTCAGTAATGATTGTCTTTACTATTAATTAAAATTAACACAGAAGATTACTGCATATGAGCACTCCAAAGACAGAGATCAGCTGAACCCTGCATATTCCCTTGGCACTGACAAAACAGATGCACAGTTGAGCACAGTCTGTCTGATGATGTTTGCAAATGACATAAAACATTCAGTTAATTAAGCTTTCTACTCTGATGTGAACATAAGTCTATTCATTGACCTAAATGTTGTTCTTCTTTTTATTCTTGTACTGTCTTAGGAATTAGGACTTGTAACTTTTACTGTCTTAGGAATTATGACTAATAACTGGATGACTTAAGACCACATTTTACTGAACTCCTCCTGCCACCACTAGCTCTGGGCATTGTCACAGATGCTCAAATTGGTAGATCTTCAAATAACATATAAGGACTTTCTATATAAGAAGCAGTGTTTGGTAAAGCAGCATGTTGGCATTTTCAAACCTGCTGACAAAGCATACCTTAGTACAGCTATTTCTCCCTATCAGCATCCTCAAGTTACCCTAAATACTGCATCTACCATGCACAGGGATCATAACCAGAATTTGTAACCTTCAGTCAAATTCCCTCTTCTCCTTATTCCCACCTGAATTACCAGTAGTGGAACAAATCTCTGGTTTGTGTAATTCAGTTTAACAGTGTTACCATACCAGAATCTTCCTATAAATGGGCTTCATGCACTGAAGCTCTTAAGATTTACCTTTACAGATCCATATATTACCCCAGTAATCATTTCAGTTATTTTCTATGATCTCCCAGACATGTGAGCAGTGTGTTGATCTGCAGGCTCAGGGCTTGATTCACCTTTTGCTCAACTCCAGTGCAGCCTCTCTAATTATACCAGGGATCATTTCAGTCCAGGTTTACTCAATAGTCTTAAAGCCACTTAGCTAAGCTGTTAACTCTCTTGTTTTATCCACAGCCATTTGATTGACTTTAGATGCTTCTACTCCCTTCTAGCAACCACCATACAAAGACTTTCTATCTTCCTCTTGTACAGGTGCTGCAGGGACTGTTTTTTATCCTGGTTGTGTCTTTGCCATAACTAAACATTATTCACAAGATAGATTGCTTAAATGTGAAGGAGTGCTGGTCATGTATCTCCCCCTTCCTTCCCTCAAACTCTTCACTGCAGATGCAGCAGCCAAGCCTGAAATTTTGAGGTAGAAACACACACCACAGTTCTCTATATACACAAATGGTATATTGTAAGTGAAAACTGGAAATATTTCCCCAGTCCAGTCCATTCCAGGGGTTCTGTTCATGAGCTTTTGCTAGAAAATTTGTTTCTTATTTATTTCTTCCTTGTGGACTCCACCTGTTAACAGTTCATTTGACTTTTCCATTATTCATGTCAGCATTTTTGATCTTACAGACTTTCAGTGTAACAGTTTAGCCAATGTATTACAATGTTGTTTGTAATAACAGCCTCCACCCCTCAAAGTAAGTTGCTTACTTTTCAAATATTAATTTAGTCACCCAAAATATAATTTTATCAAACATTGAAAATATTCATTTTTGGTGAAGACATGGTGGCAATCAGCATCCTTATCTATATATCTATATATCTATCTAATCTATACTTCATATAACTGCATATGAGCAAAACTTTACCTCTCTCCTATACTATTGAGCCATTTCAATGGTGACCTACACAGGAATACAACTGACAAGACCACAGAGGAATTAACTTATCACAGAAGCATAGAATGGCCTGGGTTGGAAGGGACCTTAAAGATCAATCAGTTCCAACTCCCCTGCTGTGGGCAGGGACACCTTTCACTGGATGAGATTGCTCAGAGCCCCTTCTAGCCTGGCATTAACACTTCCAGTGAAGAGACAGCCACAACTTCTCTGGACAGCCTGTTCCAGTGCCACACCACTCTCATAGTAAAGAATTTCTTCCTAATATCTAGTCAAAACCTACTCTCTTTCAGTTTGAATCCATTCCCCTTTGTCCTGTCACTACATGCCCTTGTAAATAGTCTCCCTCCATCCTTCTTGCAGGCTCCCCTTCGGTCCTGGAAAGCTGCAATTAGGTCACTCTGAAGCCTTCTCTTCTGCAGGCTGAACAATCCCAATTCTCTTAGCCTTTGATCTGAGGGCTTTTTTCCCTCTGCTATCTAGTTTTAGAAAAAAATAAACCAAGAGACCCAGAGGCAGGTGGGGTGGTAACAGTATAGTGCTTAAACAAAAATGTCCATGTCCTGAAAGTGGGAACTATTACACAATTGACATTTAGCAAAGATCAGGACAAGCATGCATGCCAGATCTTTTATTGAGGCATGTAAATAACTGAAATTAAATGAATTAGCTTCTTCCAGGTGTCTACCAATTTATTTTCAAGTTGTGTTGTACTTATTTTCAAGCTTTGTATGTATGTATACTCTCCTGAAGTCTGACACGTCTACATTAAGCAAAGCTTAGCAAGTAGAATTTAGAGAGGTTGAAGGGAAGAGAAGGGGTGTTGAAAGATAAATGTGTCAAAGCAAGTTAAATTTCAACAGAAAACGAAGTTTTTAAGGTGATACTCAACTGCCACATACACCTCAAGGGGCCTAGAAATTGAAATTCTTCAGGAAAAAAAGGAACTTTGACCCTCTCAATACACTACTTGTCTTTGATACACAAGAAAAAAATAGTTTATATTCTTATACACTCCCCCACCCTTTTTTCTTTGTGCCAGTGCAAGTGAAAAATGAAGAAACAAAGAACAAAGTAAAAATACAACTTCAAACCAATTCAGAGAAACCTGGAAAGCTGTCAGGAATAAAAGTCTAGGGGCTTAGAGAACCACTGAAGGAGTGGGGGGATTGAGGGGGGAGAGGGAGAGGTACAAGAAACCAACTTGCTTTTAATTCCTGCACCTCAGTGACCTTGTGAATTTTACAAAATTTTTTATGCACAGTCTCAAACAGACTTTTTGTCTTGTGATTTCTTTTTCACCTGAACACTGCTCAGTTTTAGAGGGGAGGAGAGACTTGGGGTTTGATAAATGGAGATCTGAATTTAGCTTGCCATACACCAAAACCAATTAAATCAGGTTGAGTAGCTCAAGAGACATTTTTAGTTTTCTGCTGAATAATCAGAAAGTATTAATAGTACTTTGAATGAAAAATATGAAAAAAACATGCTCAAGGGAAAGAGGAGATTTTGAATTGATGGAAATTTAAATGAACTGAGTGGTTTCAAGTAACTAGGAAAAAAAAACTAATCACACTGCAATATCTCTCTGATACTGCTAGCCTGTGTATAGGGGACTTGTTTCCAAAACAACACCTTATAAAAGAGAAAACAAATGCAAAATTTAACAGAATTAGAAGCTAGGATAAGAATGCACATCTTGCAGACATATATAATAGGGATACTACACATTAAGTTCTATGAGGTATAGACTATCTTTTCTTTAGCTCTCTGTGTATCAAACAATGAGTCCCTAAATCCACCTGCTGGAGTCACATAAATAATTAATAGCAGTGATTAATAATAACTACTAATTGATGTAGAAATAAATTATTCCATAAAGCAACTTCAATCCAGATATACATAGAAAGCTTGGAGTACAAGTTTAGCCTTGCAATCGCTCAAAGAAACAATTTTTGACTATCCAAAGCTATCTAGTGTGCTGCAAAAAAATGCCAACGAAACCAGCTCTCAAAAGCAGACTGTGAGAGAGTAAGGAAGGAAAAAGGTACTGGTATGCACTATTACCTCTAAGAAGTTTAATGCCACACTGAAGTGAGAAGAGGGATAAGAATAAAGTTTCAAAAAGCAGACAATGGAAAGATGTATAAACCTTCTATTTAATAGTATTATGCAGGACAGTGAAATGCTTTTACTCCTCCAGTGCAGAAGTTTTATTTACGCCTGTGCATTTTATGATGAGAGGCACATTTCAGATGGTGCCACGTGCCTGTTAACAGATGGAAATCTACCAAAGCAACACTGCACTGCAGAGAAAGGTCCAGAAGCTTTCCTCTGAGTCTTCAGAGGAAAGCAGCATGAGACATTTCTAGGACCACTTACATTTCCTAACAAACATCATAAAAGGTTTTCAGCTGAGCTATGACTTCTTCAGGACAGATCACACCTCTAAGAAAAGAGAAGGTCTGGGGAGTTCATTAGGCCTTGATTATGGTCTAAGTTACAGGACTATTTTTCATCAACATAAAACTTGATGCCTGCTCTCATTGTAGCCACGATAACAGAAAGCTAACTAATCTGTTTCTGGTTTTCAAGTACATTCTGCAGCCTGCAGTGCTCTCCACTGTACTTCATTTGAGAAGTACATCCCTGCCCAGCAAGAGCTTGGTACTCCCGTGTAAGCATTCACTCAGAAAGTACACATTCACTACAAGGAGGCATATCCAACCACTCCTGGCGTTCTTCCAAAGCACAGACACAGCATATGGATTTTGTGTATTTGAAGTAGCAAAGGGAGAGACCTTTTTTAAAGTAAACTTTGTATAGAAAGCTTGTTGTATGAACTCTAAAACTTGTAGCAATGTTAAAAGAGCAGCAATTGCAAAATGTACTCTCAAAAGAAGCTTTACTAAAATATGCTAGTAAAGGCTATTTTGCATAAGGAAAAATAAAGTATTTGAATGTATATACTGTATTTACTGACAGTTTAATTTTTAAGAGTCCAAGTCCACTGATAGTTCAATACCACTTTATAGATTATTTCTTGGTTGTACCGGTATATAGCAGAAAATGCTTTGCAATAGCCTAATAACTGTAACTTCAAAGCCATGCAATATTCATATATACTTAAAACATCTTCTTCAAAACATATTTGAAGTATCTGAATAATGCCTTTCTTTTGTAACTTGACTGTCACTTTAAACTAACAGCAATCATTTATTTGTTCTGCTTCTTGAGTGTTATTATGCCTGTCTCGCTTCCAGCTTTATCCATATAGAAGGTAGAACTAAGTATCTCCTGTCTTTGATGGATAGCAAAGTTGAAACATGATGATATATAGATGATGCAAATGTCGAAACGAAGATGCAGGAAAACCCCGTATTCCTCTTACAAATGACCTAATAGTTCCTTAGCTCTGCCAAGCTGAATATTTTCTACTTAAGCCCTGGTTCTCTTGTTCACTGAATGCCCTCCTATAAATTCAAGCATTTTCAGTAAAGTAATAATAAGGAAACTTATTTGAAATTCAGCAAAAAGATTCTAAAAATTCTCCATGTATCAAAAAACCCACATCTTCTAAACAACATTGAGGCCAAGAAAAAAACTTTTCCCTCTATAAAACAGAATTTTAGAAGTCTATTCATAACTGGTTTGATTATTCCATCAATAACTTGGCTGTAACTTTTTCAAACTCATTCTTTTTTGCATTTTAAATCCATTCAGGGGAATTAACTACTCACTGCAATAGCTTATTTCATGCTAGTCCTTCAGCAGAACCACAGTAAAAACATAATCTGACTGTGGGTTTAGTGTGTAAGTGCAGCAAGATAAAGTTACAGCTTTCCTCCATGTATGTCATAGAAGAAAACAAAAGATGGCCTGAATAGTCTCCAAATTCAATGCTTGTTTATTCCAAATGTCATCTTGGAGAAACAGTTGGATTCTGTCTCACAGGCTGCACAAATCCCCTTGCCATCAACTTCAGGCCCCTGCCTTTGCTTTTCCTGTCCCTGCTCTGCAGTATCTTGTACTCCTTTCAGGATCTGTTCTTTGCTCTCAACTCACAGGCTCCTGGCACAGTACAACAAAGGAGATCACTCTTACCCTTACCTGGGGTAATCACTCTCACCTGGGGACACTTTGTGGAGAAAATGGTGGCAATTTTGTTTTCCTACCAAACTCCATGAACAAGACAGTGGGTTCTTTAAAAAAAAAAAAAAAAAGTGCCTCCTTATGCAATATGTAATATGCAGTCTTTCCTAGATCATTTCAGCCTATTTCTGGATTTGTAAGATTCCTAACATGACACAGTTTCCACAGCCAAGATAAGAACATAAAATTTCTCATATACTTCTTTTAAGGGTCCCTTTCATTATCTCCAGAAATAAGGTCAGAAAGTAAAGGAAATAAAAAAGTGTCATGGGTCAAAATAATTCCTGTCAAGGCTTTCTGCTATTTTTCATTCAGCTGTGTCTCTTTGCTGACTGACACAGCTTCTTTTCTTTTTCAACCTCTGCATGAGGGGAGAGGACTTCTTAACATTCCCAGGAGCTGTTTAAAGTCCTGTTATGGATAACTGCCATTGCTGACTGACTGTGAGGTTCATTTCAAGAGCTGGGAGGATAATTATTCCTACTTCCTTCTTCATTAGGGGAAAAGGAGGGACAGGCACTGATCTCTTCTCTGTGGTGACCAGTGAAAGAACCAAAGGCAATGGCCTGAAGTTGTGTCAGGGGAGGTTTAGGTTGGATATTAGCAAAAGGTTCTTCACCCAGAGGGTGGTTGGGCACTGGAAAAGACTCCCCAGTGAGGTGGTCACAGCACCAAGCCCGACAGAGTTCAAGGAGTGTTTGGATGACACTCTCAGGTACATGGTGTGACTCTTGGGGATGGTCCTGTGTGGGGCCAAGGGTTGGACTTGATGATCCTTGTGGGTCCCTTCCAGCTCAGAATATTCTGTGATTATGTGTACTATAGGGATAAACTTACTTTTCCACACCCTTAATCACAATTAAAGTTTTGCAATGCAATGATATAAAGACTGAATTTCTCCAATTTCTTGTATACAATTTACATAAAGGTTAACTAAAAAAAAAAAAAAAGAAGTATGCAAGCAGAATATCAGGAAAATGCTATACAGGGGTTAAAGGTTCTCTAATTCAGATTCCTATAAAGATATACAAAATATAATTTATTATTGACAAGCATAAAGAACACATTTTCTTCTCACTTGAGTACTTTTAATGGAAATAGCATCATGCTAAATTTGTCATTAACGTGAATAAATTACCTGATGTTAAAAAAGTGTCTATTTACTATTTTAGAGTGGTTTTTATTGCTTTATATATGTTTAAATTTTGTTAAAATACTCTACCCTTTTCCTGCTTTCTAGATGCTTTGACACATAGTATTTCCAAGAACTATGTATATACTTGGCAAGTATCAGGTTAAGCATTATAATTTTCTCCTTGTGTATAATACAAATTGATTATTCCCAAATACACCTGACATTTTAAAATAAGTATTTACTGCAACCAGCAAAGTAACAAGAGGGAATACTCCAGTTCTCACTTTAAATCCAAGCTCAGGCATTCATTCAATTTGTGACCTCAGGCAACAGACTTGACCTCATTCTAGTTCAGTCAATTCAGTTGGCTAAGAGCAGGAAATCATTGAAAACCAGATGCTGCATCTAAAAGCAGATCTTCCCCAGGTAAATAAATTACAAGAGAGCCACAGGGATGGTGGAATATAGTGTTTCTTATTGTAAGAGTCAGGAAGCCATATGGATGTAAATTGGAAATAAGCCAGAGATCTTTTAGCCTCAAGCTTTACTTTGATATCTGAAAAACAGCATTTTCAGTGCTGCACAGATACTAAGATTTTTGTGCTATAACTAGACTGCAAGATTAGACTACCTTTATTCAAATGTACTCAGATAATGTATTTAAGGTGGATTTTTTTTATTTTGCCCACTGTTCACAGACATTTGAAATATTAATACCAATGCCTGACCACATCTGCAAATAATGTAAGAAAATGTCCAAGATTCAGACTTCTAAGGACTTTAGGAACTACAGTAAGTGGAGTCATGGGAATTTTGGTATACTAGGACAGTTTGGGTCTCTTTTTATTGTAAAAGGGAGAATGTTTGCAGCTTCCTAACATTTCTTTCTCTTTCCCTCTATTACCTCACATTAAACCACTTTAGATTACACTTGTGGCTGCCAGCACTACAAGCACAAAGTCCACACAGGTTTCAGAACAGAAGCAACACATCACACCATAGTCCACCAACATAAAATGGAAAGAGAAAAGGTTTATAGTTGATTCACTTTTCCTGCTTCTCGTAGAACGGCTGCTATTGCTTCTCCAGGTTTCTAAACCCTTTAGGATAAACCACTGATGCACATACACAGCTTTAGATCCGACCATTGAACAAATATAACTGAAAATATTCATGGAGAAGACAATCCTGCAGCTTACTTAGATCACTAATAAACAAGCTGGAGGAAAGAAGAATCTGATTTGTTAACTGTGGCTTTGAAAAGGTATTGAATAATACAGGAGAGCTTCACAAAATATTCAGTAACTGAGGGTGGAGAAGGTTCTATTTACAGTGACTGCAGCAGGACATGAAAACTTCTTGACCCTCTTGACAACTATTTACAGCACATTTGTCACAAAGAACAAACCACATTTACCAAAGACTGGGGAAAAAAAAGATGTCTACCAGGAGCCTGGATATCAAGAACTAAGAAATTTATTTATAATCTTTAAGTTTTACAAGAATATACCTAACACATTATTACATTCTAAGCATTATGCATAATCTTATTAACATTTTAATGTGTTACTGGTTAATTTCTCTGACATGAAACTGTCCTAACATAAGCAATAAGTTAAAAGAACACAGGTAATAAAAGTAACCTTTTTCATAGATGATTTTGGTATAAAAGTTCTTAATGAATAGACTTGATTATTTATGCTTACCTAAAAAAATATCAACTATTTATAGTGGACCATTTATTTACAATAGGTGGGAGAACAGACTTTGAAGGTAAATGAACAGCACATGGAAAATAAATTATTACAAGTCTACTAAAAAAACCATTTTATAAAAACAAGAACAAAACCAGTCAGTCTTAATAGTTGTAACTTTTGAACTGAAGCTGATGTGTTTTCTAATTCTCATCCCTTTCACAATTCATCACATTCTGTGCTACACAAACCAGTGGCTGTGCTTTTGCATAGCTACAACATCAAGTAGGCACACATTTTTTTACAGGATTCAGGTATTTTCTCTGCAACTGCATGTGTAAAACAGAAAGATACCGACCTCATTTGAAACTGCTGATATAAGGGTTACCATAAAAGAATTCTGATCAATGTTGACAGGTAGAAAAAGGACTATCAAAAATTTTCAGGAAAAAAAAAATCCCCTCTGGTTTAATAGAAAAAAAAAAGGAGGAGAAATAATGAAGTTTGCTTCTTATCGTAAATAGATACAAAATGATAGAACTTTTCCTGTAATCAAGATTGCAGATAATGCAAACCATTATCTTTCCATATTAGACAATTTAGTAATGCCATTAACTGTTTAGTTTTCCCTTTAAGTATCAGTCCTCATAGAGGAGTGAATACAAGCTTTTAACATAACACTAGAAATAAATGACAAATTTAATTTAGGCTTGCTGCATCCCACTTCCTGGAAGCATTTATTTCCTGATCTCAATTAAGAAAAGGCAGCATGTCAGGGAAATAAGTGTTTTTACTATACAACCCCTTGCATCTAGGTCCAGAGAACAATACAGGCACCATGAAGATGAACTTTTGCAGCATTTCTATGGAAGCATTAAGCACACTAAAACTTCAAGTCAGGCATTAGGTTTCTTATACAGAAACAGGAATCCTAAAATAGCATCCCAATATTCAGTAAAAAAAAAATTAACTAAAGATTAAAAAAACCCTAGTAATATCTGTATTCTCCTTTTTTTCCCGGTTTGGTACATTATTTCTTCCTTACCACCCAGTTCCTGCCTCCACTCAAAGAGTCCCCAGCCTCATACATGCTTCCATCTCCTACGCTCAGTCATTCAGGGCTTAAGCAAAGGGATGTCACATGTCATTTTAGAAAGAAGGGCAGCTCCTTCATCTTCTATACTGAGATCAAAACTTTGTTTTGGTTAAAACCCATACAACCCTTCTCCAGCAGAGCACTTCTTGTTAGGTTGGGAGCTACCTGGAACTATGAAATCTCACTAAATCTTTGATGTGAAGAAGCCTGCATAAGCTTTATATACCAGCAACATATCAGAGTGGTATTGCTTTTGTCTGCTAAAATGCAAAGTGAGTTAACGAATGATGGGGTGTTAATTCATTCTTCATGAACTCATCTTTCCTTTTTCTTAATTTTGCAGCTATATTGTCACAACTTACAGCTGTCTATATATTTAATAAATCTAAATGCACAATCACAAGATGAGCAGCTAATAGTTATACGGAATCAGGAACATGCAGCCACAACTTGATGAGGACTGTGTGTAATATAAGCTTTGATTTGCATTAAAATTTTCCAATATTTTGAGATACTCTAAGAAAGTAAAGATCTTCAGGGTTAGTCAGTAACTGTGTTTAGGGGTTCCAGGATTATACTTTTGGAGTTAGCTACCTACATTTCACCATTCCTGCCTAAATCACCATTCCTTTTTCTCTTTACCTGCACTCAGGAAAAAAAAAAATAGACAATTCCCATTCTTCCTCTTTTCCCTAATGTCTTCAAATCAATCATGAGGGAACCTTGTTCAAAAGGAAGCCACTGACTGAAGTCTCTCCAGGGGTGTACTGCCAGACACATTTGAAAAGATGTCAGTAAGAACTCCAGTTTGTCACTGAAGAATAATGATTGCAGGTACTTTTAAGTCCTGCAAGGTCTTTGAAACAGCTTTGCCACTTAGTGAATGCAATAAGACATGCTGCCTTTCAATTACCACAGACAGAATAGAAGAACTTCCATTGCAAGACCCAAGTCCTAACTGCTTCTGCTGGATTCTCTAAGAACTAAAATGGGTATTTGGGAATAGTCAAAAGATGATAGCAGGGTGCTGTAAGCAAATATATAGCAGTGATATACAAGCAACAGTCTCAGGACTCTATGGGAAGACTGCAACAGGCCAAAAATCAAAAGCAGTATTTTTTGAATGCCAAAGGGTTTGTGTTGAATTTAGGCTGGATGCAAACCATAAAGGTCTTTATTCAAAATAGATTTTACAAAAGAAGGCTGAACAGAGGGAGAGAAAAATTAAAGCAAAAATGAGAAAAACAACAGGTCCTAAATGAAAACTGAGTCATTTCACATTTCTAAGGAAAAAAACCCAAAGGCTAATTGAAAAATAGTGATAACAAGTATAATCACAGTGACTTAAGGATACTGTATTGTTTCAGAACATTATATCAAATCATATTTGAGAAATCAGTTAATACAAGACAATAACTGACCATTAAAAGTAATGTCCAAATTGTTTCAATTATTTCCTAATGTCAACAACACACTAAATGAACAATATGAAATGACATTGCCTTAACACCCAGGTAACAGCATGCATCAACAGCCATAAATTTAGTACTATCTTTGTATCAGATAATTAGTGGCAACTGTAAGATCTGTACCAAGCTGCACATTAAGGTTGGCTTAAAATTATTTCTCATTAAGTAGTGTGGGTCGATTCATACAGTAAGTCATTTTGAAAAAAAAAAAAAANAATAAACATTTTCATTTAATATAACAAGCTGAAAGACTGACAGAACAAAAGACTCATCTACCAAAATATTTAACAACATTATCCAGAATGTTCTGTGTTTCTGCAACCTGTCAAATACTAGTTCTGAGGAGGATCCAGATGCCACATTTGTACACTCAAGAAAATTTTGATACCTGTGAATGGAAGAGCTTGAAAATCATTCAAATTGCATGTGGAATACTAAGAAAAGTCCAAATTCCCAACATATGGAAACCGGTACTTATCCATGAAATCCAGACAGGCACAAATAATAAAATTTGCTGAAAATCTGCTTCCCAGAAATTACACATCATGGTATTCACTGGAGAGTAATCCTGTTTTCCATTTCAAGTTTATACAAAATTTTTGCAATAAATATTCATAAAAAAGGTAAAGCATCAAGCCCTGGTAACTGACAGAAAAGAAAGATAGCCCTGTTTCAAGCCTTATCAAGTTAATCAATGGTTGAACAGAGGCACCACCTCAGTTTTGAATCTCAGAAATGGAAATATTTATGCCCAAGCTATCACACTCTGCCAGTTTATCGCTGAAGCCAAACATCTTTGAATGCATGCAAACATACAACATATATGAACTTTGGAAGAATGAGAGGAAGAAAGAATCTCCCTCTGAATTCCTTCCTTAATGCAGGTACTTTTTAAAATTCTTGGTAGTGGGAACAGTACATTTTCCTTTCTCTGCATGACAGAGGAAGAAATACATTACATTCTTTTCAACAATACCAGATGGGAAGAGATCCAACCACCAATTAATAACATCAATAACTATTTTAAACAATCAAATTAACTTTTCTGATCTACTACCTAATTTTCATATTTTCATTTTTCCATCCAACTCTAATAATCATATTGCCTTAATTGGCTTGAAGGATTAGATCATCTCATATATGGCTCTTATAGCTGAAACTTTCCATCTGGCCACCCAGAACTCTTACATGTAAGAATAAAGTTACAAGGTTAAAACATAATTCAGACCCTGACTGAACTCTTTTTGGACACAGTTTCAACCATCTTTGAAATTTCATGGGTATCTGCTGCCTGAAATTCACCATATCATCAAATGTACACCTCAGTCATTGATTAGCCCAGCAAATAAACAGGAATTTCACAAATAACATGTTGTCCTTGCAGCTGGAGAAAACTGTAATGGCCAAAGGTAAAACATACCCAAGTACAGATTAAACCAACTTATTATTTCCCACTGGCACCCAAAATACCTGTTAGATCAACAGAAAACTTGTAAGAATTAGTGTGTGTGTATATATATATATATATTCATATATTTTCAGTCTAGACCAAGAAACAGAAATTATCCTGTTATCTTATACAGTTCTCAAGAGGGTGCAGAACTGTGGGAGAAGGCAACTCCTACGAGGTATGGAGGCAGCATTTCACCAGATGGACATATGAGGAGGATCCTGTTCCACCTTCAGGAGTGAACCCTGACTCTGACTTTACCGTTCCCTGAGAGAAGCGGTATTGGACTTATTATATAAAACAAGACATTACCCCTCATCTGAAGTGATATAAAACCATGTGAAGATCAAAATTGTTCCTTGAAGTTTAATGGTTATAATGTTTGCTTATCACTGTTTTTCATAGGATTTTTTGTATGGAGGCAAAGTTGTTGTTTTGTTCCCCTTAGCCCTCCATATTGTCTTCTTCTCCTTGGTTTTCCCGCCCTTGCCCTCAGACTTTTCCTGCCGGTTTTCCCAGTTCTATGTGTTCATTGGTGTGCTGCGGGACCGTTTGTTGATTCGCTGTCCCATTTCCACGGTTACTCACCCTATCCAATCACATCCCTGTTTCCACCCTACATCCCATAATACCCTCAGTTACTCCCTTATAAAAACCCACCATTTTAAATAAACTCGGCTCACTCGGAGCACACCTCCTCAGCGTGCGTGTCGTTCCTGGTGGGCTCACCTCATCCGGTCAACGGTCCCCGCACAGAACTGACTCAAACCTGCCTGAACCAGGATGCACATTGGATACTTGACCTCTACACAGAAAAGTGTTCTTCCTAGGCAATAGAGCATAATCCTTCTGAAGACTTGTTTTAACCCTGTCATGGACTGGTCAGAACTGAAGAGGTCCAAGAACACCAGAAAGCTATTTTTGTATTCCTCTTTCCTCTAAAAATATAGCTATAAAGCTACTTCAATGCAGAATTTCAAGAATTAGTTAACTTTTACTTCTGCAGACTGATATGGCAAAGACTGTCACCATAAAGCATACAGCACACAACCAGAAGATTCTTAACAGACAGCAGGAGAATATTGCCTCCTACTGGAAATGAGTTTTAATTAATGTCTTAGAGAATCCATCTATTAAGAAGCAGTCGGAGTCTGTATTTTATATTCATTCTAGTTAGGACTCCAGGTAAAGTCAGCATCCTTGTTTCCAGTGAGCATGCTGAAGTCAAAGGCATGAGAGCAATCCCTCTCATTTACTATGTATTAGTGCTAATACATTTTTCAACATTAATCCTTTGAGCAAATGACACATTGATAGTCTGGAACACTAATGGGATACATTAATTGCAAGTAGTATAAGAAAAGAGGATTACTAAAATGCATGCTGGAAACAGAAAATGAGATTAAAAATGGCATTTTGGTTAAAGTTCTTCAGGCTATTAAAAAAATACAAGATGATTAGTCAAGGAGAAACTAGAAAGCCCCTAAATGAAAAATGCTGAGGGTCAAGGAGAATCTGGGAGAAGGGATTTATGACTAAAAGTGGAAGAGAATAAAGCTAGAAACTAAATTGGAACTCAAGTGGGGAGGGGGGATGGAGCAGAGGGGAAAGGATAGTATTTCTAATACTACAAAGCTTTATTCTTCAGAGTAGAGGGGAGCAAATCTATTGCCCAGATCCTGCATATGTTTAAGCCCATGAATGATTGTACTGACTTTCGCAATCATGCAGCTATAGCTAAATGCTTAATTCCTTAAAAATATAGCCAAGCAGACCAATCATGAAAGAGACACCAATATCTTTTATCAGACTTTTATCAGAGAAAAAGACTGACTCATCTTTGCACCATGGGAAGGTTGCTGCAGTCTGTGTGTGCACAAGCAAGGGAACCAAGTCAGAGTGGTAAGGCAACTTTTACGGTGTGATCAGTGCCAGAATAATGTATCTTACAGTGTTACAGGTCATAAGAAAGGGTTCGTGGATGACCCATAAGGAATAATTTCAGAAAATAGGCATTATAGAACATTAGGAACAGACATTAGGAGAACAATCCGAAAGCTACATAAGGAAAAACTACATAAAAAGTGGAAGAAAACGTTGTCAGTGGACTTTACAACACAGTGGGAGGAAAGGGTGTCACTACATCTGGTAATCCAGATATTTAAGAGCAAAGACTTTTAGGATAGTTTTCTAAATGAATAGTTGATTTTCTGTCCTTGGCTATTCTAAAGTTAATATTGGACATTTTTGTAAGTAATATTACCTAGGACACTCCTAGGGCAGTGCAATTCCTGTGTAGCCTATTATGAAGTCAGATTAAATCATCCTTTTCCTACAACCTATTCAGGAAATAACGACCCTGGGTTCATCAAAACCCAAGGTGAAACACACAACTTATTTTATTTTTAGTAATTACAATCCATGAACTTCCCCAAGAACGTCTCTTCATTAGTAGTCCCTTGGTACAGCAGTTAAAGTCGGCAACACATCCCTTCCCCACAAAAAAGGAGCCTTGAATGTTTCTGTATCACGGATGATGTAAAAAAACACACTATACATTGAATTGCAACTGGAAACACAGGAAAGCTAAAACAGAGTATAGAAGGCATTTGGTCTCGTTGGTCTTCCACTCCTAACTACATACTGCAATGAGAAACAGCAAAGGTAGAAAGTGCATGGAGATAAGGGCATGCACACATGTCTGTGATAGCATGCAGTCTGGTACCATGGTATTGAAAATCCATGCAAGAATTTGCTGACAGAAAGTGTGTATAGGTGTGTATATGTACACAACATACAGTAATCTCAGAAGAGTCATTAAGACATTACTCAGTTCCTTCTGCCTTGATCAGCCTTGAGAACTAGGGAAGAAAGCAGCACTGAAAGGAATATTTCAAATGCATAGACCAAAATGATTGAACTTAGAGCCTTCAGCACAGTTTTCTCTCAGAAATCATCGTCCAAAACATAGCTCTGCATGCCCTAGTTGCACTCCAAATCACATTCTTTAGCTCCAAATGTACTTGTGTCAGAGGGACATTTCATTTGTAATAAAAATTTTCATGCATCCACGGTGTAATGTAGCTGCGCATTTAGATATGTAGAAATCAGGCCTTCTGAGCTGAAGTTTCACGTCTATGCTCTTCCTGGTGGAATAAAAGAAATAAGATAACTTCCATCAGAAAGGGCAAAAGAAGCTGCCATCTGTCATCTATTGCCAGTAGCAGATATAAGAATAGCTACTTTCATTCTCTCAGAAGTCCCCAGAGGTACACTGTAGCCTGCAAAGGAACACCTAGACTGTCCAGCTAGTTCACAGTAGGACTGATTATCCGTCTGAACAATAGATGTGCTTGCCCATTCTTACTTGTTAAACCACACTTTCTTACTTCTTAATCCATGGCTGTCAGAGGAAAGTTATACCAGGGAAAGTCCTGCATGCAATGACTGGCAGGATTAACACACCAAAAGGAAACATACATAATCAGTGCAGTGCAGACTTACTGAGCTGAAAACTTGAATAAAGAGTCCATGTTTTCACACCTCTAAAACAACTCTCATAGACCAGTTGAAATTTAATTTTAAAATCAGAAGGAATAATTTCCATATAAATTGTATTACTTGAAGAAAATTGCTTACTGCAGAGTTTCTACTGGACTTCTGGCAACATCTACCACCAAACCACAAAGATGATTTGGGAAATGGAACATTTTTCCAGGGTTTTAGTTAACTTCATCTACCCCAAGCAAAATTCCTCTTTCAAATCTCCACGGTTATCAGTCTATATTTTTATCTCTGTAGAAGCAGAATGGAGCTAAATTATTTAGGAAGAAGTTTTGCATTAGTTATAATAGAACAATTCTTGGAACAATTTTATTACCTTCTATTGAGAACTTAGATGACCCTGCTTAAAGGGGCTTTAGATTTATTTCTATTGCAGCAAGTATAGAAGCTGGACAGCAGGAAGAAAAACGTGTTGAGTTGCTTTGGGGTTTTTTTTAATACTTTGATTGTAATACCTGAGAGAGGAGGTAGGAGTTAGTGTTGAAAGCCCTATGGAAAGCAGAGAAGTACTTTGCTTTGCACCGAGAGACTGAATTCTCTACTGGATCTTGTACAAGATAGACCAACTCTGCCCTACAATGTACCCAAATGCTTCTCAGCAGTTAAATTGTATTTTAAACCACTCAATTGAACTGAGATTTGTTGCTTGGTTTTCCTCAAAAAAAAAGCAAATCCACCTGCCAGTGAAAAGAGACAAAAGTGAGTGAATTATTTTCTTAATCTGAACAGACACAGTGCAAGGCAAGCAAGAGAGGGAATCCAGGAAGTTTACAGAGGAATCCTCTAATCTGTCCCTGACATGACTATAACTGAACTGCAAATACTCCGTTTCAGAAAACCTGCTCCAGGTTTTATAATTTAAACAATGTGATATGTGAAGCAACAGGGATGAGCAATCACTTTGAAGAGGTTTTATCCTCTTTATGCATTCCAGTACCGTTGCCTATTTCAGGCATCAAGAAGTCTACTAGCCCTGGTTGCTTTATCCCAGTACAAGGAAACTGTTAATCGAAGTTTACCTGTGAGCTATCAGTCAGCTAAAAGCAGTATCTGTATATCCTTTCTCTCATAATATTTCCTGATGAATTGTGGACATTTCTCACATGGCACATTTTTGACACATCGTGCTACATGTATCTGTACTTTCTCCATAACTAATTTACTTTTTATTAGAGAAGAAAAATGATCCTCACTGTTTCCTTGTTCTATCTGATGGATCATCTGAAGAAATCACTGAAGAACATACAAAGAAGTGTAATAGAGAAAAGTCTTTGTCAGGAAATTAAAGCTTGTGTAGGAAGCAGAGCATTTTAAAGGAGTGAATTATTTTTATTTACAGAGCAAATCCAAGCAACTAGATGGAATCTGAAGTCAGTTATTCATCTTCACTTTTTTTTCAGTCAGAACAAAAATTCCCAGTTCAGGCATTGTATCTACTGTTTTAACAACAGGATACAGCTATTTATAGAAAACTGAAGTATTATAATATAGATTTGTGCAGTAACAAGCGTTTATAAAGCAAATGTTATGAGTACCACACACTAATCTAATTACCAGATATATTTGAAACCCTGATAGCTGAGAAGCAGAATTAGTGTATATAAAACACAGCATCCTCAATCCTGTAGACTTCCACACAGTCTGACACCTGCATCCCACAGATTAATTTGCAGCACAAGCAGCTTATTGCATAATATGCTGTTAAGAGCAATATTATTGAGAAAGCCTAACGGAATCAAAGGCATTGTAAGTTCACCAGCTGGTCTGGCAATTCTGATAGCAATCTTAAAAATAACATACCTTCAGATATATTTAAAATTTCATATTTCTCTATAAGGCATAGCTGTTCATCTAAAAAAGAAAAAAAAGGTCATTCAGATTTACTGAGAGCAAATGGAAAAGTAAACACTACAAAGAGAAAGTACGGGACAGGGCCTGGCCTTTCTTATTCTCTCAGTGCTGGCTTCTATTCCTGTTTAAAAAAAATATAGGCTTTTTAACTGAAAGTGCACTTCTTTTCTGTCAGACAGAAAAGACAATTCCTTCAGTCAAAAAATTAGAAAATTCCAACTGAAATGCTCTTACTTCAGCTGAAATGTTCATGTCTAAGATGCACAGTGAAAGAAGATCAAACTCAGGTTAGTTAAATATTAGCCAGAAATTATTTTTTTCGTTCATTTTAGACCTAAATTCTGGTGCACTGATATTCTCTGTGACTTCTCTAAAAGATTCAGAATGAACAGACTCATTGTGAGCATCATGTTACCTGGGTTTAAAAGATGTCATAGTTATAGAGAAAGCTGTGTATTTGCATGCCCATCTGTGACAAGCCTGGGATTCTGTGCTTGAATGTTTAATGAACTATATAGTGCTTCCCCTGGCAGAGGATCCATGGAATTACAATTATCTCTTTTATTAAATTACACATGAGAGGCAATTCCAACCAGTGTTTGTAAAATCACAGGTATACATTCAGGTAAGGATTACAATTCAAGTGACACAGTAACTCAAGCCTCTGCAAAATCAAGAGAGTTTATTTCCCCATTAAATAAAAGTTATCAGGACTGCTTGCAAAGTTTTCTCACACTTTTTATCCCCATGAACTCTAGTAACTTCCATCAGTTTAAAGGAGAAGGAGCTTAACTTGATACCCACATAATTATTCTCTCTCCCTCAGGTGGTCTTCACTTGCTTGCCTGCCTGTGTTCACTCAGAGACTTTTATGTGAAGATAAGGATCCTCTTTGATCTCCAGCTACCTCCTTAGGGGGCTAAGACATTCTTTTCTCTATGGAACCACCCCAGTAATTTTGTTCCCATTTATGGTACAACCAAAGTCTTCTCAAGAAACTTTATTTTTGTTGGGTTTTTCTTATTCAAAATTTGTACTGGGCTATATTTTATTATTACAAAGTTACAGAAAATAAATTCATATGAAAGTTATAAGGATGGAAAGTGACATATTTGTGTACAGAAGTATTATTTCAGACACTGGTATCTTATTGGTGCAAGTCTTCACAGAGGCAAAAGAGATAGCATACACAGTGTGAGAAGGTGTGTATGCTTTGGTTTTCAGATACATGCATGCTTAAAGTGTCTTAGTGGGTTTCCAAAAAGAAGAACAATATTCAACTTTAGTATTTAATTCTTCAGATTAATAAAACTTTCCCAACTGTTTTAGGGTGAGGGGTGGGGAATAACATTTCAGAAAACATTTTCATCATGAGTCCTTGGCTCAGTTCTAGTCTCAAGAAAAATGCCCTTTAACACATACCTACTTATTTTCAAGTCATTCAAGGCATTTCAAGTTATTTTCTTCACTCTAAGTCTTTACCTGTAATAACTGGTGTTCTATCACAGACTGAAAGCATAACCGTAAATAAAGGTAAAAGTAGCCTGACAGCTGCACAAAGACCTAATTAGGAACCTGTACATTTACTTTAAATTGTGTAATTGATGTGGAAATGTATGAATCAGATAGTATCTCCATAATATCCTCACAACACTTTCAAAGTCGATTACTGACACATTTATTTCAGATCGTTCAAGAGGTGTCATTTTCCTCACTCTCTTTTTTTAAAAAAACTATTTTCAGGACCATAGTTCAGTTTAATAATTCATTAGCAGATCCTTGGAACTGATGTCTGGAGAGACCTTTGAAACTGTTGGGGTTTTTTTAATTTTCGTAAGTAATTGCTGTTTCTGTTAAGTTTAAACCTCACACTCTTACTTTGAAACATCTCCAAATCATTAGCCATTTCAAGAACTTGACAACAGTATACATGCTTATTTTAAAATGCCATGTTTATTTTAACCTTTCTATAATATCTTTTCTACAGTTCTCTAAACAGCCATTTGCAATGGTATTAGTTTAAAAACCTGGTCAGTGAAATCAGCTTTGCTGTTATGCTTTGACATTAACACACTAAGACTAACCTGGGTGTTGTTTTCTGCTGTGTTCTTGAAAACTTTAAAGGAACTCCATGGACCCAGGAATTACTTAGATTATATTGGTAAGAAAGAGGATTCACCTCTGGCCTTTAAGAAAATATTCTGTAAGACCAGAGAAAAAGTCCTGTAAGTAGAGAACAACCTCCAAACGGTGGCTTGGTATACTGTAAAAAGCCTACTCAGTTGTATAAAAAGAAAACACCAGATTTCTATTTAAAAGGTGATCTAACCTCATGAGGCTCAAAGAACTTTAGTCTTTCCAACAATACTTATATTTTCTAATCCTAAAGATGCTTCTTTTCCCTGTTGGTGCACAAAACTCTCAAAAGAAAAGCTCACAATTTTCAATCAAAATTATGCAATCATCAAAGTGAGCTACGACACCATCATATCCTGCCCTGTCCCGCTCTGTCCTTTTCCATCCAGTATAGTTATTCTCTATCCTACCTTGTTTCACACCAGTATCACTCTGGTTTTGTCATCTCTAAAACTGCAGGACAGCCATAGCGTAAGAAGTGACATTGACCACATCATATTTGACATCAATTAAAGTAAAAAGAGAAAAACATCTAATAGTTTCCCCCTCTGAATACCCACTCCTCCTATAATCCCATGAATTTTTGGGTTGGGAGAGAGAAAAGGTCAGTCAACAGGGAGTCTCTTTTTAAGATGACAGATTCATCTTTTAGATCACTAAATCCAAAATAGTTTTTGAAAGCACTTGTAACTGCTAATGATAAAAGGGTCTGACATGATTGGCCCACTGTTCTCATAGGACAAAAATCATTTTGAATAGCACATCAAGATCATCTACTACTTGAACGTACTTCAGATAATAGGATATTACGACTTTTAAGGGAGATATTGTCAAGGAGTACAGGAATATGGCAAGACATAATTACACCCTTACAATATTTTAAATGCATTAAATGGGCTATATAGGCTGGATCCAAAGATTACAGTACTCTATGAAAAGACTCCTATTGACACAAAAGGTGCTCTGAAGCAATTATTCAGTTACTTGAAATTCTTTTTCTATTTGCAAAGCCACTTAGCAGATCTGTCATTTCCAAACTGTCAGCTCACTGTGCAAGGAGCAGAAGTTTGAAATTAATATATTTTTATAACATTACACAGGAAACAGACATGACTTCTGCTATGAAAGACATCCAATAAAAAAGTTTTGATAACTTTGTAAGCCATTTGGCATGAATGTACCATGGAAGTGTGGCAGCAGGAGAAACAGAACTTAGAGAATAATTTAAAAATGACAATGTTATAAACCCAAGAGAAAGCAAGCAGGCACACATTCAATAACCAAGGTCAAAATTGTAAAATAAGAAATCTGCAAGTGTGAGCAGTCAGATGTTCTTTCTTATTTTTGAAAGAAAAACAACTCAAAAATCAGAATACTGCATTTTTTAATATATGACTGTACCACCAGAGACTTTCAGTTAAATAATTTTACAAGAACATTTCATTAAATTTTCAAGATATAATTGTCAAAAGTATCCTTCGCTACTCTTTAGCTTCACGTTGATCAAATTCCTTACTATCTTAATGGTAAGCATCACCATATTGCATTATAGCAATGGCTTCATTAGCTCTTAATATGAAATATATTAGATGCAGCCCTGAGAGGAGTTTCAAATCTGTAAATTTGAAACTACTCAATAACTGAGAGACACTGAAAATTCTATGTCATGACCACAACCTGAGGAGGCTTTTTTATGAGCTTAAATTTTTCTCCCAGTGTCAGGTATTCTGAATACAACATTCAGCTACAAGATTTTTTGATAGAAGTGAAAGCCTTATTTAATCTACTGCAAATGGAAGAATACTCCTTTATTTATCCTTCCCTTCTACTCCATCTAGTACAAATTAGTACATTTCACATTATCTTTGTAAATTTAAGTAAAAGCGAACAGAAGAACAAAGAGAATTTTCTCCCAGTTTCTCAATCAGTTGAGCATGGATATCTGAACGCCAGGTCTATAAAACTGCCTGGCTGATGTCATTTATGCGCCCAGGAACCTGACCTTGATGCCTTAAGGCATGATGCCTTAAGGCTCTCTCCTTGGTTAAAAGGGGTTGCTGATAACTTCATATTCACTTTGGATAACTTGTCAAGGGGCAGCCAGTACTGGAAGGTTATTTATGCACTTTTTTCCTCAGTTAAATAACTCAGGCAAAAATAATTTCTCTTACTCTTTTGCATAGCATGCCTCTATTTCACTTAGGCCCATGTACCTGCTTTGTTAGGCATCCTAGCTTTGACCCAGTTCCTCAAGAAAAAGGAAGGCAGGCAGAGAATAAATGTCTAGTTACACAAGCAGTTCTCATAACCACAAGTCAGAAACAAAAAATATAAAGGTAAATATGACCTCATATATTTCAGCCATTCTAAACAAAATCTCTATGTTCACTTTTCTAAGTGGCAGTTTGGTGGCTGAAACTATTCTTCAGCAACTCCAACAGATAACACAGAAACTCTTGTAAGCTAATAGCCATTTGGAGGCACATCATGATGATAAACACATCAATACTACATTCTGTAGCAGTGTTACACTAAGTAAAGTGCTGAGTAATCTGTCAAGGTAAAGAAACAACTCAAAAAATATTCATGAGTTTGACTACTGCACTGATAATTAGAGTAAAATGTTAGAAAAAAATCATTAGAAAAACACAGAACTATATTCATAGTAGCACGGAGGGTACATTCCCAGCAGCATGAGTCAGGTCTTAGGAGTTACTAGTACACGTTGTTGCCAATTACTTCTGTAAGAATGTGTCTAAGATGCCCCATTGAATATATGATCTAGTAAGGACACCAAAACACCTCCTACTGGAAGAAGGCTTACACTTTTCCTTTCAAGGACAGATCCTAGAAAGAGTATAATGAAAGAAAGAATAATATGAGCACAACTCATATCTGAAGTTCCCTTCAGCAGTTAAAACACATTATAAAAAGCAACTTGATGTACTAGGCATATAAATCTAGACCTTTAAAGCAACAGCAGCTTTAATAATTTCAAACTTCAGGCAAATGAGGTTCCAAAATCTCACTAGGAACATTTGAAACATTGCATAATATGATATCTTTAGAAAGTTTAATTTCTTATTTTATTTAGTTTTCCCTTAGTGATTTCTTAGACATTTGTCTGAGAAAAATTACTGTAAGAACTATCAAGAAAGATACAATATATTTTTNTTTCAGCTATCAAGAAGTCCCACTGATTTCAGGAAGATTACTTGTCTTCTTAGATTTAAGCAGATATCTTGTTCCTTATGGAAGGAGGATATTAGTCACTGTCTCTTTTTTTACAAGAATGGAGGAAAGAGAAAATGTGCTGCAGTACATAGGAAAAACAGGAACAGCTATCACCTCTGACATGGCTTGACTTTGTTTTTAAGTGGAATACATTTTAGTTTGACTGCATGCTTCTAATTCTGAGTTTGTATCGATCAAAGTACAAATTTCAGGCTGTTAAGAAAAGTGAGAGAACAGTATTTTAATCTCATGCTTTATAACACTAACTGTAATTTTCAAATAAAGATTGCAAGGTGCAATTGCAGTAAAACGTGTTCTCCTGCTACTAGTTACTCCCAACTAGGAGCTCACACTACAGAACAAATTGCTAAATCGTTGAAATCTCTTCTGTGTGGTTTCATTAAAGAACTGAAATGTTTTTCAGTGCTATTTTAACCAAATCTCTCAAAGTTTTCCCACATTGTTATATACAGGGTATAACTACCTCACCAACAAGATCATGAAAAACAATGAAGTCATAAGGACAGAGTTAAAGTCTTGAATTGCTTTCATGATATCTTTTAAGCAAATGTTTTAAAAGCATAGCTGATTGTTCTCATTAATACAAATAGTGATGTAGAGAATTTTGTTTACTCTTTAAAAATACAAAATACCCAAAATCATATTATACTCAAATAATGTGAAAAACTTTTGCAGAAGTTGTACAAAATGCACAGAAGACCAGTTTTAGAGCAGCATTTGCCAAGTTGGATAGCTAAACGGTAGCAAATAAATGTTTGTCCAAGATAACAGAAATACTGGCTTATAAGTCCTCGTTCTTAGCACCTAGCAGAAAGCTTCTCAATCAAAAGTTTTTTAATGCAGGTCCATTTTCCACTATCCAAAAGAAAGGCTGTACACTGGTTGTCACTTGACATAGAGTTACATGGTGAAAAAGATCTGTTACTGAGGGTATATTTAGCATTTGCTGACAAGGATACAAAAGCTAGTATTTGCAAGCTGGAGTTTACTGAGGTAAACTGCAAAAACTTTAAACTTTCCAAACAAAAGGTGGAAAATTATTAAACACTGAAACAGCTTATGTCAGATGGTGATTTTCCCATTTTTATAGAAGAATTTTAATTTCTTTTTTTTCCACTAAGACCTAATATTGGACCCAGCTTTCCTGAGGTAGCCTTTGACCTGCTTCTTGGGCAAAGAATCTCAAATCCAAACTCTGCCATAATACTGTGTCCCTTTGGATAAGACTGTTCATTTTACTCAAAATGGTCATGACCTTCTAGATTGTTAATACAATTATGATAAATACTTTATAAATTTTCTGTAAAAGAATGAGGTTATTTTCTGACCTCTGTGCTCCCCAATAAATAACTTCTACTGAAGAACTGTTGTGACAATAACCTTTTCCTACAACCATAAGCAACTGACTACATCCTGAATATGGACACTGAAGCAAGTGGATGTCTGATATAGTCTACAGAGCTTTTCTTACTGTGACTGAATGGTGTTCCTGCACATATATTACTATGCAAGTGAGAAGGAGGTCATCTTATCTCTTTTCTAGTACAGCCATGTAGCACTATACAGAAAACAGGTACCTTTGGCATTCCTTGGGCTCCATCAAATCCCAGGTCTCCATAATACTAGCAACACCAACAATGTCCCACTATCTCATTATGGATTGCCACTACTACTAGATCCAAACAGTAGAGTTTTATTAGCCTGCCAGAGCCAGGACTGGCATGAAATTAACAGTTCTTATGTGTTAGCTTTCAGCAAACATGGGACTACTCCTACAACCAAACAAAGGTCAAGATATCTACATTTCTGAAGTTATGCAGAGAGTCAAATCCAGCACCCAACTGGGCTTGATGAATACACTCAAATGGGTACTCAGGAACTCCACTAATCAAGTCACACTACACATTTTCATTCTTGGTAGATTAAGCACCTAATTTTTCAATGCTCAATCTTGAAATGCTTCTTCCCTTTCCCTCATCCTCCTCCTAAGTCTACTGGCAAATATTTGGTTTGTTTTGAAAATCATTCCTACAACCAGTAACTGTCAGACAAGTTTCTTTTTGATAGCCTTACAACAAAGTAGAGCAAGATTTCAAACCCAATGTCAAAGCATATATCAGAACACAGGCCTTTTGCCCTGCTTGGCTGCTATGGGAACAAAATTCTTTTTAGGGTAGCTTTGAGTCAATAATTTTGTCACGACAACACACATTCTCAGCTGAAAAGCACCATGCTGATTTATATCACTAAGGAAGCCGACTCTTACTGTGAAACTATAAATAACTTCTTCCTTCTCCACGGACACCC
>VXBX01008046.1:0-13964 GCA_013400415.1 Scytalopus superciliaris
TGGACATCTCAGTTTGGGCAGAGCTATTTGAAATTTCAGTGTTTTAAGGCAAAATCCTCTGAGATGAATCCTATTAAAGGGAGCTTTGCTGAACTGCAAATAGTATAATCTATGTCATCCCTGCAGAATGGGGAGGATTCTTGATCAGTTCTCTAGGGGAGAATGTATCTCATCCTCTGGTAGATGACATGTGTAAGACATCATTGCTGAAACACCATCTAAATGATCTCTCTCTCCCCTTTCTCCACAGCAATACATAGCAGATATCTCATGTCCTTAGGGAGTAGAGAAATCCCCCGTAAATCAGCTCTACTTAGGCATGCAAGGCATTGGAAGTCTATGCTATATGTCTTGGGGAGGCTTCACTCACCACATCTGCCAGAGAAAATAATCCAAATGACATCATTTCATGCACTATCCACTGAAGGAAGCCATGATCCCCTTGGATAAAGGAGAGTATTGGGAAGAGGTAAAGAGAGTACTGGGACAACTCCGAGTTCAGTGATGTTAGGAGATGAATGCATGAGCAGCTCTCACCTCACTGACTCACTTCAAGCTGTACACATATGCCTGGCTGTGTTTCCTCTCCATCCACCTGGTAGCAAATGGCAGCCTGTGCTCCTGATCTTTTCCCTCTCACAGCCACCACTGCACTTCCACTAAATGGAGCTTTGTGTGCACACACAAAGTGTAAACTGTCTTCAGTTTAGCTTCATATGGTGAGATCATACAGCAGAGAGTCACCAGCATCATTAGCATAGGAACATCCCCACACCCTCCTCATTAACACACTGAAGCTCCAGTTGGCCACACCTAGAGACTGTTTTCTGTTTTCCCTCTGTGTGCCACAGGCAGTTTGACCTCTGGGAGATTTCATGGGCTTGTCAGAGATGAATAGTACTCTCTCTTCCACAGGCCAATTAAAGAACAGCAGTGCAATTCCCTGAGTGCCTATTAGGCTTCCTGCCTGCAGCTGTGATATGAGAACCTTGTCAGGAACTCAGTGCTCTGTTGTGCATCCATTTGCTGACATGCAGATATTTGAAACAGTCATGTCCCAAGAGATTGGAAATATCAAGTATTTGTGCTGGATACCAAAGTGGCAGTGAAACCTCTGGGGTGCGAGATAACTAAAGGTAACTCCAGGCACCTGAATACAGAGGCTGTAAGGTATTCATCTACGTCATTTCAGGGCCTCTAAATGCAGTTAAGGCTTATGTCTTCAGTCTTAATCGAATAACTAAGTAAAGATCTAAATTCAAAGTCAGACAAAACAGTAGTGGAAAACTGACACCTGCCTCCAGAGGTGTTTCCAGTTGAGATACTCATCTTTGCTCCATTCATCATCAGTGGAGAGAAACAGGCACTCACAAGCCTCAGTTCAGCCCTTACAAAATAAGATAAACTAGACAGCTGGCTTAGATCACACTCACACACAAAGACGCACACGTTTCATCCTTTAGGCACTGGGAGTCATGTCCAGAGACAGGCTGTCTACACTGTCCAGGTGTTGGACTTGACAGAGACATTTTCTGCAAGTCCTTTGTCCCAGGCTTCAGTGTCGTTGAGAGAAAACTGACCTGTACTTGGTGTTAGCTAGAGATGCAGCTAAGAGGAGTATTGGGCTCAGCTTGAGCGTGTTTGCTGACCATGAAACCCTCTCCCTGCTTTCTATGTGCCCTATCTATGAATGTGGGTATGGTGTTTAGCCATGGGATGGAGGTGGTGGAGTCTCTGGCAGGACAGTCCCTGCATACATGGTCAGGCTGTCAGTTTATTCTAGTTGGGGAATTTAGAGGCCACCACTAGTCAACTGCAGGATCTGTGTCTCCAGTAAGAGGCTTCATGCCACTTACTGTGTCCATCTGCTTTGGGATAGGGTAAGTCCTGAGCAGGAGCTGATGTCTCTTCACTGACTGTGGGAAGAGTCTATGGACTCTGGTAGGGTGAGTCCCAAGAAGGGCCATGAAAATGATCAGGGGGGTGGAACATGTCTCCTGTGAAGAAAGGCTGAGAGAGGTGGGGTTGTTCAGTCTAGAGAGGACATGACTGGGGATGCCTTGTTGTGGCCTTATATGTAGGGGGCTTATAAGAATTCATGAGAGACTTTTCAACAGTAGTGACAGGAGAAAAAGTTATTTTAAACTGCAGGATGGCAGATTTAGACTAAAATATGTTTGATTAGTTTGGATGAGATGAGATGAGACAGAATCAAGAATTTTTTTTAGGATGACAGTGGTGAAACAGTAGAAGAATTTGCCCAGAGAGGTCGATACCTCATAATTGGGAGTGTACAAAGTCAGGTTAGGTGCAACTTTGATCTGGTGATTCAGTGACAAATTGACAGATGTCCCTGTCCATGACAGGTGGGTTGGTCTAGATGGTCTTCCAAGGTCCCTGACAAACCCAATCATTTTATGAGTCTATGATTCTATAAATGGCGCCAGTAGCAAAGATGGTTTGGTGAGGTCCTTCCTTCCACAGCAATGAATTTGGGCTGAAAAAGCCTCTACATGTGGATGTCTTTGAAATCCAAGTCAATTCCATGGGGCTGTAAGGGCATATCCCCTAAAGAGATCTTGATCTATTTCACTGTCAGCTCCATAGTTACCTTTGCTTACATAGAATGAGATGCAAAGTCTGTAACAGAAGTCAGAAAATAATCCCTCTCCCTGGAGAGCTCATCTGAGCTCCTGCATGACAGGAATGGGGTACAGCAACTTTGGTTTTTGTCCCCAAAGGACCCTCTTGGAGGGTTCAGCTGATCCTGATGGTTCTGCTGGTCAGTAGTGCTGTTTGACACAGTGGAACAAGAGTGTTTTTGCAAACATCTGATAAGCCCAGAAGGAGAATCTAAATGTAGGAATGGAGGGGCAGGTCTATGACAGCCTGAAGAGCAAGGATGGCACAAGGGCTAGAAGAGGTAAGTACAGCATGCCAGGAGAGGATCTCACACTTCCCCTCCAGCACAGGTGGTGCTGCAGTTACACATCTGCTACACACCTGCTCAGCAAGAGGAGGCCGATGGTGCCTTCTTCAGGTAGCCAGGGGGAGCCTCACAGTCACAGGCCCTGGTTCCTCTGGGTATTTCATTCCTAGATAAAGCAAAGGCTTGTGACAGCATTGCTGAGTGCCAAGACGCATACACAGCACAGCACAGATCTGGGCATACTCAAGTCAGCTGCAATGCGTATTCATTACTTCTCCCCAGGAATCATCTTCTGGATACTCTGAACCACTTCAGGAAGGCACAGAGATTCATTGGTTCATGAGGTACTTTTGTTTGGGCAGGAGGAGAATTCTGACCCTGCCTGGAGTGTTCAAAAGGGACAGTCAGGGCCTGCAGGGCTTTGAGTGTCACTCATCAGGGATATGAGCACTGTATCTCAGAGGTGTGCTGAAGAAGGAGTGAAGGCAAACACTGTGACAGAGCCAAGTGCAGCCAGGACAAAGTGTTAGCGATGGTGAGAGAGGAGACAAAAGCAGTAAGAAAGGAGAGACTGGAAGTGCTGTGGCAACTGAGATCGGTAAGGATGGTTCTTCCTCTCAGTACAAATGCAGAATCCTCACCTTCCTTTAAATGACTTATCTCTGCTCTGAAGCCTAAGAAGGCAGAGCCATGTCAGGAGCCCATAGGAGGGCAAGCTTGATCCTGCTCTTCCACATGGGAAGACTGTGATAGCTTGAGGACTGTCCACTTCCCTAGAAACCTCCATTTACAATATGAGGAGATGCTGAATTTCCATGAGAATGCTCTTATTGTAACCATTATCATTACTTGTATAATTACTCATCTCATTGTAGACATTTTGTAGAGCAAAAGCCATTTTTAAGGTAACCAAAATGAACAGTATGTTTTCTGTGCTGTGATGGGTTCCTCAGATCACTCTGGAGTTGGTCTAGGGGGTGGGAGTAAGGGTCTCCATCTGCCAAGACCCCACCCCTTCACCTGCCCTTTCACGTCGGTGGTGCAGGGCTGTTACAGACCCACTCATTGCAGGCAGCACTCTGATGGGTGCTTCGGGTGCTCCCTCACTGTGTGTGGGGGTGGCCTACTGACCCTTCATCCTGTTCCCTGCTCATCCCTCACCTCTTTCCCTATGGAATACGTTGTCCTTGCCACCTCTGTGTCTGTGACATCCAGCAACCCTGCTGGAGTCCCATTCCTTTCTCACACTGTTCATTTTCACACCACAGCAAGACCCAGTGAGAGACTCTGGGCTGCTGCCTAGCAGGGCTCATCTCCTGTTCCTGGGGAGCCAGGAGAGAGGCGTTTGTCCCAGGCAGATGAAGAATGACAGGAGAGAAGCCACAGACATAGAGGAGTCTTCTGTTCCCCGAGAAAATAGCAATGACCCCAGATTGTTCAGGACACCATGGGAAGACGTGAAACCTCAGTGGAGAAGAAGCCCCAGAGTTCCTAAAAGGCTGTAGTGGGTGTGCAGCAGAGCAGGCAATTCCAGCTGGGGAGGTGAGGACTCCACTGTGATCGGACTGGGAACAGCCCCTTCCCATGCGTTGGGCCCCAGAGCATGTTCACAATGCCATTGGCTGAGGGAGACATAGGTGCTGCTGCTGGGGGAGGGAGAAACACAAAAAGAGTATTTCAGGCACTAAAACAACAGTTCATTTCTCTGCTCTCCTTCTTTTCTCACATCAAGAGTCCTGTTTTTGACAGCTCTGTTATCTTGATGCTGGGAGGTGTTTTCTGACTCTCCCTCTCTCAGCAAAGAGCCAGGTTGATCTCTCATGAATATCGGATATCTCATCCTCACTGTGTTCCTTGGCCAGCTGCTGGGTACATCCTGGCTTTTCATCAATGCACTCTTCTTCTTCCTCCCAGAAAATACTCAACAGCCTTATCAAGCCCTTGTGGGATATACCATTAAACAGAGGGAAAATGCTGTGAATTATCTGCTCACAACTGTGAGCAGATAACAACTGCAAGCTTTCACTCAAGAGGCTCTTACTTTTGTAAAGGCAAAGAGAAAAGAAACCTCAGACCTCCTCTTCCTGTTGTCTCCTCTTCAATCTATGTCCCTCCTCCTCTGTCTTCTGATCCACCTACGGTCACCACAGGACATTTCAGCTGCCTCTGCAGTCCCAAATTTCCCCCTTTCTCAGATCTGGCATAGCTTCCAGTTTTCCCCAGGCTGACAGCACAGCCCAGCCATGGTTCCCTCTTTCCAAGCTCAGCATTGTGTGTACTCTGTGATTGAAGAGCCCTCACAAATAACAGGGATGGGGTAAGCAGAATGACTCTTTTTGCTGTACCTCTGTAGGCTCTTTAACCTGTGGGAGGGGTGCTTGTTCCAGCACACAAAGTTCAGGCATGACAGGCTGTTCCCTGGTCCTCCCAGCAAGAGGAGCAGGAGCAGGGACACAGCACAGCTCTCCTCACATTCATGCTGTCCAAAATCACTCTCAGCTCACTATCCGCAGACCTCAGGGCTTCCCTACAGGGCAGGTAGCCTCCCCCACCAGGAAGTGGTTCTGCATCTCCTTTGGTTTTGCTTTCCATAGTATTTCCCTGTAGGGCTGCTGACCTCAGTTTCTTCTAAGCACCATGGAGCAGACCACTGTCACCCAGGAAGGTGGACAGGTCACGGTGAAGCAGAAAGACCCCTTCCAGACCACCTGTACCTACCAGACCAATAACTTTTATGCCTTGTTCTGGTACCAACAGAGGAAAGGACAAGCCCCACAGCTGCTCTTGTCTCTGGCAGGGGCTGGCCACAAGCAGAGTGGCCGTATCACCACGTTGCTGAACACCACGGGGAAATACAGTGTCCTGCAGGTGGAGGCAGTGGAGGTCTCTGACAGTGCCTTGTACCTTTGTGCTGTGCAAGACACCCCAGTGCAGGGAGCTTCCTGGGCTGTGCAAGAAGCCAAGGGAGGGAGGGGATTTGTCTGTGCAAGGCTGAGCTTGGAGAAAAGGACCCACAGCTTACTCTGATGCTCACTTTTTTTGCACTCCCATATGTGTGCAATGGGTTAACGGTTTTGATCCCATCCTGGCTAATACTGCCTTCAGGAATATATTCTGGACTATTCTGACTCATTTGCACTTTTTACAGTCTCTGAGTAAACAGAAACTGCCCTCTGCTTGCTGGGATCTTGTCCTTCTGCTTGATCCTCCAGTTCTGCTGCTTTTGACCTCAGATGCCCTCAGCGGAATCCATTGTTGATTCTGTTTTCATGTCTTGTGTGCTCTTGGAACAGCTGGGGTTGCATGGACACATGTGGCAGCACAAATTATTGGATGATTGTGGGATTGTTTTACATGGATGCTGTGTTTTAAGATATGGTTAGAGTGTAGATGACACTTCAAGGACTCAACACCTGCTGTTTGTTCAAGGTATGAAGCTACTGGATGAGAAAGGTTAAGAAGGTGAAGGAGACCAGGATAAACGCAGGATATGCAAGTAGAAATCATGAGATATGCAATTAGCAATAACAAGATACAGCAGGTGAAAATGCCAACCAATCATAACCTAATTGGAAGTGCATGAACAACGTGTGCTGATAGCATGTAGCCTGTGGTAGTAAAGTACTGCACATGGAGAGAAATAGAGGGTGTATAAATATGTAAACTTTCTTTAATAAATGGCTTCTCTTGATCATCATATTGGTGTACAGAGTCATCCAGGCCTCACATGGAGAACCCAAAACCCAACAGATGATTTCACACTGGTGTGTACAAGCCTCTGTGTGTGTTCACGTGTCCCTTGTTGGGAGGTAATTTGCTGTCTATTCCAGGGTTTCTGTCCACTGCTCTGCCCCTGAACACCACAGAGCAGCAGGTTCTCAGGGTCAGAAGGACCCTGAGTTCAGCTGAGTGATGACAGCACCTGTCTGCTACAGATGTGTCAAGGAAAGAGGCACAGAAATGCATCCCTTGTCTCCTGAGCACTCGTTTTCTTGCCCCTCCAAAGCTCTCGGTCCACTGCTGCTGATCTCAGGCCCAAAAAGATTGGTTTCACTTCAGCCTGGATGCTCAGTTGAACTCGGTGGAAACAACACTGGCAGTGCCTGGGCATGGCTGGCAGCCTCCTGTCCCCCTCCCCAGCCGTGACACAGCTGCTCTCAGCGCTGCTGCAGAGGCCAGAGGGAGCAGGATTGCCTTGTGGGCAGGGACAGAGGCGCAGGAATCCTGCCGACTGTGTGCTGCCAGTCCCCGCCTAGATCTGTACTCGATGCCGTGTCGGAGGTGTCTGGGATGGGACACAGCTATCTCCTCTCCCTGGCAAGGCCAAACGAATTTGTGTCGCTCCCTTTACTGGTGCGGTGTGAGGCGGGGGCTGAGCCGGCCCGGGGCGGAGCTGGCGGGGGAGCGCAGGGGAGAGGAGGGAATGGGAGGGTATGAGAGAGGAGGCGGTGGAGATGAGTCGACGCCTGGAACAGAGAGCCGGGGCTGCCGGGAGCAGCGAGGCGCGGGCGGCGGAGCGGGGCGGGATGCGGCCGTGGCGGGGCGCGGGGCTGGCGGCGCTGGCCGCGGGGCTGCTCGGTGCGCGGGGCTGGCAGCCGCGGATGGGGCTGGCCTGTTCCCCTGGGACACCGGCTCCAATCCTTCTTTCTCCTTCAGCATCTCTGTCCCCACTCGCTCGCTCTCTGCCATCTCTCATTCCCCTTTCCAAATCCTCTGTCAGTAGGAGTGTGCTTGCATGTGTGCCTCTTTTTCATACATGCTTCTCCATTCCCTGCCTGTTAATGGTGTTTTTGTTTTTTTATTGCCTTGAATAGAGCTCTCTGTCCTTCGTTGTAACAACTTCTGTCGCTTTATACTGCTCACCCATCCGACCACACACCTTGATCCTTCTCTCCATGCATCTAGCATTTCTCACGTCTTTTCCTACTCTGAGAGCCCTCTCTCATTTCTCCCTTTGATGGATTCAGATCTGTAGACACAAGTTTAATATCCTACATGTCTCCATTATTTCATACTTTCACACATGCCACCGTGCTTCAGTAGTTATTGTTCTTATGAAATCATCCCTCGATCCTTCTCTGTAACACAACCAATCTTTCTTCTCTCTCTCCCTCCTGCTGTCCCTTTTCCCATGCATTTACCATATCTGATCCTCCAGGCATCAGTTTCAAATTCCCAGCAGCACCAGCATAACTGCTCATCTCTGATAATGAGCACTCCTCCCATTTTTTTCCGTCTATGTCTCTCTGCCCCTGTTCCTGACTCTCTGTGGAAAGAGAGACATCAGAGCTGGGCAATCACTTCTGACCAATGGTTTCCCTTCTTCTTTCTCGGCAGTGGCTGTGGCCAGAGCACAGGTGCAGCAGGAGCCCTTAGTAGAGACCACCGAAGGCACCAGCATCACCATCAACTGCTCACACCCCAAAATCCAGTCCACCGAACTGATCTACTGGTACCGCCAGCTGCCGGGCCGAGGCCCCGAACTCCTCGTGAGCGCTCACAAAGGGTCGAAAGAGCTGCCGGACAAGGCGGGAGAGCTGTCGGTGTCGGCAGACCGCCGCTGGAGCTCGCTGTGTCTCGGCCGGCCCCGTGCTGGGGACGCGGGAGTGTATTTCTGTGCCCTGCTAGACACGGGCAGAGGAGCCCGGGCTGCGGCCGCGCACGAACC
The DNA here is from genome assembly GCA_013400415.1 of Scytalopus superciliaris. Taxonomy (NCBI): domain Eukaryota; kingdom Metazoa; phylum Chordata; class Aves; order Passeriformes; family Rhinocryptidae; genus Scytalopus; species Scytalopus superciliaris. Next base: position 8,598 of record VXBX01008046.1, read on the forward strand.
TCGGCGGGCGGGGCCTGGCGGGGGGCGGGGGCGGAGCGCCGGCCCGGCCAGCAGGGGGCGCTGCCGCTCCGCCCGCCGGGCCCGAAGCGGCTCCACAGGTCGTTCCGCGGCACAAACCGCGGAGACCCCGCGGCCCCCGAGCCCTCCCGNATGAGAAAGGAGTTCAGTTCTCTGAATGCTGTGCTCATCCTCAGCTGTCCACAAACATCTGTGAGAGAGGCTTTGAGGACCTTGCAGGCATAGTAGGACACCTGGGAGGGCAAACAAGAAATATGTTAGACTGCAGGGGCATGTCAAATGCAACGAGTGCTTTTTCACACCCACCTTCCATCTGAAACTGCTTGGTGCCTGTTTGTAACTTCTCAGACATCCTGAAAAGCAGATGCCAGGATTTAGTCATGGTGTAAGTGTTGGAGGGACACACTTCAGTGATGGAGCTCCACATGAGGTTTCCCTGCAGAGTCTTGACTCTAGAGACCGACATTTCTCTGGCGACAGGAGCCTTTCAGCGTCTTCCGGAATTCACTCAGCTGAGCAAGTTCAGCAGAGGCTACTGTCAGGGCATGTGAAAGGGGAGAGGGACTCTGAGGCTCAGATCAAGTCCCTTTTCCTTTGAAAGACTGGTTGCCTGGAAGAAGAGATCAACCCCCACCTGGCTACAGCCTCCCTTAAGGTAGTTGTAGAGAGTGATGACGTCACCCCTGAGCCTCCTCCGGACTAAACAAGCCCACCTCCCTCACTCTCTCCTCACAGCACTTGTGGTCCAGTCCCTTCACCAGCCTCGCTGCCCTTCTCTGGACCCACTCCGGCACCTCAATATCTTTCCTGAATTGAGGGGCCCAGAACTGAACACAAAACTCAAGGTATGGCTTCACCAGCACTGAGTACAGGGGAAGAATCTCTTCCCTCGTCCTGCTGGCCACACTATTCTTGATACAGGTCAGGATGCCTTTGGCCTTCTTGGCCACCTGGGCATACTGTTGGCTCATGTTGACCTTCCTGTCAATCCAAACCCTCAGGTCCCTTCCTGCCTGGCCCCTCTCCAGCCACTCTATGCCCAGTCTGGAGCGCTGCATGGGGTTGTTTTGCCCAAAGTGCAGGACCTGGCACTTGGCCTTATTGAACTTCATCCCATTGGAATCAGCCCATCTCTCCAGTCTATCCAGGGCCCTCTGCAGAGCCCTTCTGTCCTCCAGCAGATCGACACTTCCTCACAACTTAGTGTCTTCTGCAAATTTGCTAATGGTGGACTCAATCCCCTCATCTAAATCATCAATAAAGATGTTAAAAAGGACTAGGCCCAGTACTGATCCCTGGGGACACCACTGGTGACCGGCTGCCAGCTGGATACAGCCCCGTTCACCAGCATTCTCTGGGCCCAGCCATCAGCCAGTTTCTAACTCAGCAGAGAGTGCTCCTGTCCAAGCTGGGCTGCAGCTTTTCCAGGAGTATGTTATGGGAGACAGTGCCAAAGGCTTTACTGAAGTCTAGATACACTACATCCACAGCCTTCCCTTCATCCACCAGGCAGGTCACCTGATCATAAAAGGAGATCAGGTTGGTCAGACAGGACCTGCCCCTTCTAAACCCATGCTGGCTGGGTCTGGTCCCTTGTCCATCCTGTAGGTGCTGTGTGATCGCACTCAGGATGATCTGCTCCATAACCCTACCAGGCACCGAGGTCAGGCTGACAGCACTGTAGTTGCCAGGGTCCTCCTTGCAGCCCTTTTTGTGGATTGATGTGACATTTTCCAACTTCCAATCATTTGGGCCCTCCCCAGTGAGCCAGGACAGTTAGAAGTTGATAGAGAGTGGCTTGACAAGCTCTTCTGCCTGCTCCCTCATCACCCTAGGATGGGTCCCACCTGGTCTCACAGACTTGTGAGGATCCAAGTGACTCAGAAAATCACTATTTCCTCCGGGATTATAGGTGGGGTATTCAGCTTCCTGTCTCTGTCTCCCAGCTCAGGAGGCCAGTTATCCTGAGGGCAATCTGTTTTACTGAGGCAAAAAAGCTGTTAAGTACCTCAGCCTTCTCCTTATCTCTGTTAACTCTGTTCCCCCCCAAGACCAGCAACGAATGAAGGTTTTCCTTGCCCCTCCTTTTGTTACTAATGTATTTATAGAAACACTTTTTGTTATTCCCTAACAGAAGTAGCCGAAATTACTTAAAATTTTGCCTTTGTCTCTCTAATTTTCTTTCTACATGACCTAACTATATTGCTCAACTCTTCATGAGTAATCAGTCCTTTTCCCCACAGTCGGTAAACTCTTTTTTTTTCCTAATTTCCTTCAGAATCTCCCTGTTCTGCCAGGCCAGTCGTCTTCCCTGCCAGCTCACCCTACAGCACACTGGGACAGTTTTATTGATGACCCTCCTTGAATCCCTGTCCTTGTGTGTTACTCAACAAGTGAAATGTGCTGATTGTGTTGGGGACAGTCTCCACTGCTCTGTCCAGGAGCATCACAGAGCATCATTTTCCCAGATTCAGGAGGAGCCTGAGTGCATATGCTGGGTTTGCCTGGGGTAGAGTTAACTTTCTTCACAGTGGTTGGTATGGGGTTTGGTTTGGATTTTTGTTGAACTCAGGGCTGATCATAGAGAAATCCTTCTGGTATTGCTGAGCTTACACAGAACAAAGGCCTGTTCTGCTTTTCCTGCTGCCATGCTGGCAAGCAAGTTGGGGGTGCATGGGATGTTGGGAGGAGACACTAGTAACTCTTGCTTTTACCCTTCCAGTTCTCTCCCCGATCCTGCTGATGGGGGAGTAAGTGAACAGCTGTGTGGGCCTTGGTTGCTGATGGGACTTGATGTCTGTGTGGCAGGTCTAGGGACCAGGTGTAAGACTGGAGGGAGCTCAGTGTGTGCTGAGTTTTCCTTAGTAAATGGAACCCAATGCACATGTGTGTGTCCGGGAAATCTGTTGGGATATTTGAGGCTGACCTGACAGGTGAATTGGAGGAAGAGCTGTATGTGAAGCCTGAGCCAGAGGTAAGGGAACCAAGGGTCAACTCATGCATGTTAGCTATGTTAGACATGATGATATTACCAGCCCATGATAATGTTTGAGGAATCCAAGAGTGCGGGGATGATTGTGAGAGGAGCAGGTGATGTCAGGCACCTGTTTTCTGGTAAACATCTGGCTGACCTAACCAGGGAGAAGGAGGAGACCTTCCTTCAGAATCAACCTGCTCCAGCCTGGGTTCTACACAGGTTCTACTTTCCCAGGGTTACGACCAAACAGCTTGTGAAGATTTCCAAGCATGGAGACTCCACAAAGTGCCTGGTCAACCTGTTGCAGTCCTTGGTCACCCTTACACTATGAGGCTGCAGTGTGGGTACCCCATGTCACAACTCCAAACAGCCCCTTTCCTCCTTCTTTCCCTGAGTTTGTTCTTTGTCTGAGAATGATGTATTACTGTTAATCCTTTGCTCCGTTGGTATCAGCTGTTCTGGCTGTTTCTCCTCTCAGCATCTCCTGCATCCCGAGCCGAGTCACTATTGGAGCAGCAAACAAATCAAAGAAGGCCTTGGCGTTCTGTGAGCACTATGGAGCAGCAGCTAAAATATCCCTTGTCAGTATCACCAGTGCTGTTTGATACCAAATAGAAAACACAGAACTGTGCAAGCTACTATGAAAGAAATAACTCTACCCCACCAAAAACTAGTACAGCTTGTTGATGTGCAACAGGTTCCTGTCAGCCCATTTCTCTAGCCTGCTGAGGTCCCTCTGGGTGGCAGCACAATCGTGTTGTGTAGCAGTCCCTCCTCTTAGTTTGGTTTCATCAAGGAATTTGTTGGGGTTCCTCTTTGTTTCTGTCCTTTAGATCATGGCTGAAGATGTTAAAGAGGACTGGATCCAACACTGACCCCTGGGATGCATTGCTACATCCTGACTTCCAGCTATACCTCCTGACACTGATCGCCACAGCTGGGGCCAATCTGTCTGTCCATTGTTCAGTCCAGATCACCAGCTGTTCATTCAGTTGAGACTTCATCATCTTCTCTAAGAGTACCTTAGTTTGAAGGACAGTGTTGAAAGCCTTCCTGAAACCAAGGNAAGTGACTCAGAAAATCACTATTTCCTCCGGGATTATAGGTGGGGTATTCAGCTTCCTGTCTCTGTCTCCCAGCTCAGGAGGCCAGTTATCCTGAGGGCAATCTGTTTTACTGAGGCAAAAAAGCTGTTAAGTACCTCAGCCTTCTCCTTATCTCTGTTAACTCTGTTCCCCCCCAAGACCAGCAACGAATGAAGGTTTTCCTTGCCCCTCCTTTTGTTACTAATGTATTTATAGAAACACTTTTTGTTATTCCCTAACAGAAGTAGCCGAAATTACTTAAAATTTTGCCTTTGTCTCTCTAATTTTCTTTCTACATGACCTAACTATATTGCTCAACTCTTCATGAGTAATCAGTCCTTTTCCCCACAGTCGGTAAACTCTTTTTTTTTCCTAATTTCCTTCAGAATCTCCCTGTTCTGCCAGGCCAGTCGTCTTCCCTGCCAGCTCACCCTACAGCACACTGGGACAGTTTTATTGATGACCCTCCTTGAATCCCTGTCCTTGTGTGTTACTCAACAAGTGAAATGTGCTGATTGTGTTGGGGACAGTCTCCACTGCTCTGTCCAGGAGCATCACAGAGCATCATTTTCCCAGATTCAGGAGGAGCCTGAGTGCATATGCTGGGTTTGCCTGGGGTAGAGTTAACTTTCTTCACAGTGGTTGGTATGGGGTTTGGTTTGGATTTTTGTTGAACTCAGGGCTGATCATAGAGAAATCCTTCTGGTATTGCTGAGCTTACACAGAACAAAGGCCTGTTCTGCTTTTCCTGCTGCCATGCTGGCAAGCAAGTTGGGGGTGCATGGGATGTTGGGAGGAGACACTAGTAACTCTTGCTTTTACCCTTCCAGTTCTCTCCCCGATCCTGCTGATGGGGGAGTAAGTGAACAGCTGTGTGGGCCTTGGTTGCTGATGGGACTTGATGTCTGTGTGGCAGGTCTAGGGACCAGGTGTAAGACTGGAGGGAGCTCAGTGTGTGCTGAGTTTTCCTTAGTAAATGGAACCCAATGCACATGTGTGTGTCCGGGAAATCTGTTGGGATATTTGAGGCTGACCTGACAGGTGAATTGGAGGAAGAGCTGTATGTGAAGCCTGAGCCAGAGGTAAGGGAACCAAGGGTCAACTCATGCATGTTAGCTATGTTAGACATGATGATATTACCAGCCCATGATAATGTTTGAGGAATCCAAGAGTGCGGGGATGATTGTGAGAGGAGCAGGTGATGTCAGGCACCTGTTTTCTGGTAAACATCTGGCTGACCTAACCAGGGAGAAGGAGGAGACCTTCCTTCAGAATCAACCTGCTCCA